>JAIUZE010024300.1:0-23124 GCA_022085475.1 Heliosperma pusillum | reverse complement strand
TTGGACATGTTGGTTATAAGAATTAGCTTTTTTAAATTGTAATTTAAAACACATATTTAATAAAACGTATACTATTTAACGGATTTGCGCAATCGAAATAAAGTGTTTAGTGCAATTATTACCCGTTAGTACTAAACTGAATTTTTTCACATAACAATTTCTATGTTATACCCCCTTGTCGTAGAATCATATTAAGGACATTTATTTTCGTTAGATTTTCCTTCTTCTGATCCATGCGCCTTAATCTTACTTCCAAACATCTGCTTTTGAAAGTATTAGGTTCTATTAGCAATTAAGTTATTTTTTTCGTATATATACTATTGTTTCATTTGTATTTAATTTCGCATGAGATAGAAACTACATTACATATGCATGTCTTTCTAGCCAAGTATTTTGTACTATAATGCTGAATTTTTTTTTCTCATTCATTTGTCGCATTTTGTTTATATTATTATTAATCAATGAATTATTCTGTATGTAACAAAATAAAAAAATAAAACCGTTAATATTATATAATGAATGTATGCACAAATATATAAATAATGAAAAATTTTAGTGATGAAAACAAATTTAACATATGTTAAACAAAATTGTGGATTACCTTTAATATATTTATGCCCATGGTGTAATTCATCAACGTTTTATCTTTGATAATTTTATTTGGTTAAATTTTTAAAAAGAGTAGGATATGAATTCTTTTGCAGATGTTATTGACGTGTATAATAAAAAGATTATCTAACGTTAGTTGGCATGCACGCTTAAGATAGCTTGTGAAATCTTCAATTATGCTTAAGTATATAACTTTTTAAAGTAATTTATCTTTATATATTAAAGCAAAAACACCACAGAGCTGACGTGTCGCTCTGTGGTTGAAATCAACAATCAAATTTATCTTTACTTTTGCAAATTTAAGGAACCAAGTTCCATTGAAGAATTTAATTTGAAAGTGTCATTTTATTGGGCTTTCATTCCTGATAATATATTATTAAAAATTGCTCAGAGAAGGAATATCAACAATATAGGATGCATAAAGGATCATTCTGGTAAAGATTGTTCTTCACCTGCAGACATTGAAACTGCCTTCCTTGATTTCTATAAAGATCTTCTTGGAAAGGACTCTCCTGTTTTACCAGCTGATTTACAAATCATTAAGGATGGGCCTACTTTGTCTGGAAACTTGGGGCATGATCTTTTGAAGCCTGTCAGGCCTGAGGAAGTCAAGGACGCTTTGTTCTCTATTGGGGATACAAAAAGCCCAGGACCTAATGGATACTCTGCTGGTTTTTTCAAAAAGGCTTGGGGTATCATTGGGATAGAGTTCACTGCTGCCATCCTTGAATTCTTTCAGACTGGTAAATTGATTCATGAGGTAAACTCTACTCTCATTTCTCTTATTCCTAAGTCTGCCAGTCCTAAATCTGTGATGGAATATCGTCCTATCTCTTGCTGCAATGTTATTTATAAAACCATTAGCAAGGTTCTGACTAATAGGCTTAAAGATGTCATGCCTTCTATCATTGGAGAAGAGCAAGCTACTTTTGTACATGGTCGAAACATATTTGATAATACCATGCTTACTCAAGAGCTTGTTAAGGGGTATACTAGAAAGTTTCTAACTCCTAGATGTATGATAAAGGTTGATTTTAAAAAAGCTTTTGATTCCATCAGTTGGTCCTTCATCGATCAGATTCTCCCTAGTCTTGGGTTTCCTAGCCAATTCATAAGTTGGATCATGGCTTGTATTACTTCTCCTAGATATTCTTTGAATATTAATGGCTCCTCTGTTGGTTATTTTGAGGGGAAGAGGGGCCTCAGGCAAGGGGATCCCCTTTCTCCTTTACTTTTTGTTATTTGTATGGAATGCCTTTCCAGGAAGTTAAGGTCCTTGTCTTTATCTCCTGGGTTTAGTTATCATCCTAAGTGTGTAAAAATTGGGCTAACTCACCTGTTATTTGCTGATGACCTCCTGATTTTTGTGAGGGGTGATCTACCCTCTGTTCTGGCTGTTAAGGAGGCTCTTAGAGTATTTGGCTCTTGGTCTGGTCTTCTTCCTAATGATCATAAGACCAATATTTACCTTGGAGGTGTTTCCCCTGATATCAAGAGACTTATTTTGCAATCCACTTCTTATGTGGAGGGGGATTTCCCTTTCAAGTACCTGGGTACTCCTCTCAATACTTCTAGACTCACAGTTCCCATGTATCATGATTTGTTGGGAAAGATTCAAGCAAAAATTGATCACTGGACTTCACATACTTTATCCTATTCTGGTAAGATACAGCTCTTAAATTCTGTTATTTTTGGTATGGAGAGTTTTTGGTGTGCCTGCCTCTTCTTGCCACAGGAAATTATTGGTAAAATTGAGCAGCTTTGTAGACAATTTCTTTGGGGATACAAGCAAGGGAGCAGAAAGCACATATTCATGAGTTGGTCTCAGATGTGTAGGAAGCAAATTGCAGGTGGGTTTGACATCAGGGAGATACTGAGCTGGAATAAGTCTCTGATAATCAAATGGCTTTGGAAGCTCACTCAACCTCATCACAAATCTGTTTGGACTAGATGGTGTCAAGCCTATTTAATTCAGCAGGCTGACATTTGGATGCTTAATGCTAAGGGATCTGATTCTTTTGGATGGAGGAAGATACTCAGCATTAGAGATGAATTTCTGCAAACTATAGGCAATGGGGATGCCATGAAGACTCTGCAAGATTGCACTCATCAGGGACAACTTGATACAAGCTGCATTTACAATATCTTCAGAGGAGTTTTCCCTACTCTCACCTGGGCTAAAGCTACTTGTGATAGTGCTATTATGCCTAGGCATCGCTTTGTGACAGTCCTTGCTGCCCAGAACTATCTGCCCACCATTGATAACTTGATTAAGAGAGGTATGATTCTTGTCAACAGATGTGCACTTTGTGAGCAGCAGCAGGAATCTGTGCCCCACCTATTCTTCCAATGTGGCTATTCAAATGAGCTTGCTAAAAAAACTCTGGGATGGCAGCAGGTTCATCGCAGGATTCTTAGCTTAAAACATGAGCTCAATAAACTTGGTCTGAATAGGGGACGTAGCTGGAGGAAAGTTTGGGCTCGTTGCGCTTTCAATGATATATTTCATCTGGCAAGAGCGTAACGCAAGAATATTCAATGATGTAAAGTGTGATGTAAACACACTTCTATCTCGTCTAAAATATGTCATTAGTCTTAGGATGTATGCATGGATGAATGGCATACTATCCGAAGAAGTAGTCGATTCTGTTGTTAGTTAGACTCCTTCTGGTTGTACTCTAGTGGCTCTCTTTGTATGGATTCTTTTCTTCATTTAATGGAAGTTTGAATTCTTGCAAAAAAAAAAAAAAAAAATTATATTATTAAAATAAAATACATCACTTCAACGGCAACAACTCATCTATATCAAAGGTATGCTTAAAAAAAAATTCTATAAATTTTTTTTTATAAATTTATAAAAAAAAATTTGGAAATTAAAAAAAATTTCTATAAAATTCAACTACGGCAACAACTCATCTACAGCAACAACTGAATTATTTAAATGTTACAGTAAAAAAATGCTTGAAAAGACTCATTAAATTTTTATGCATGTACAGCAACAACTCATCCATTCTATAAATTTTTGGAAATTAAAGTAAAAACTGAATTGAAGACATTCTTAAAAATTCTATATTTTTTTTTCTGGATCTACATATTTTTGACATAAAAAGTAAATTTCTGGAAATTAATTATGGAAACAATAGTTTACAGAGATTCAAAATTATTTAAATGTTACAGTAAAAAAAATGCTTGAAAAAACTCATTACTAGAAAATGACAAAAATATAAAAAATGAAAAAATTTTTTTATTGAGAAACAGAAATTAATTAAAAACCATATTTTTTTGGAAAATATTTCAGGTATGAAACCATACTTATGAAAGCACTATATGTAAAAAGATTAAAGACAAAAATTTAACAATAATTTGCAATTTGTGCGCCATGAGATATACGCCTTCGATCAATCTTGATATAAATGATTGCTTTGATGACAGATCTAACTAAGAAATTTGTAAGATTTGATCATCGGTATATTTTGTACGGAAATGATATTGAGAGTGAGCTGCTGAGCTACGGTGAGGCCATGAGGGGCGACGTCGGTTTTTCTTTTTTGTATATTAAAAGCTTGGTAGAGGAATATAACAACAATCTAATGATGAAGTGTGATGGAAGTAGATAGAAGAGTTTGGAGTGGGGCGGTAGAAATGAGCCAGGTGAGATGGTAGGGTAGGGTTGGGTTTGTAATGTAAATGATGAAAGAGGTATTTGTTAAATGTTAAAAATGATATAATGGTGGACTTTGTTTCGTATGATTTATGGGCCGTTAATAATTTTTTTGGCGAAAATTTAAGAAATATAGGTGTGTTCGTGGAACCTATATGGCTATATTATTAGCACAAAGTCTTCTTGAAGACGGGTTGAGTGAGTGGTAGTTAAAAAGGTAGGAGTAATAGTGGTAGTCTACTAACTTTTCATACTAATTTTTGAAAAGCGACAATAAAAGTAAGATAAATTTTGGAGGAAAGAGGACAATAAAAGTGGGATAGAGAGTAATGTTTACGAACATTGGATTTCTTACGTATTTATGAGTCGCTCAAAGTAAATTCAACCCATTCATAAACTACCAGTAACTTCATATTGAGTTTTGTACGGGTTATTATTTCCTGTCTTTCAGTTGTTTTTTTAATTAAAATATCTCTAACAAATAATAGAAAAGATAATAATTTGATAAGGTTAAAGAGAGTATAAATTAAAGGTGAACATTTGGTCAATTATTAATTATTTATTAGTGTAGAGTGAATATGAGTGATAAGTTGATTTTGCTTAAGACTATCTTAACTTAAAACCTCTCACAAATCTTACTTTTATTAAAAGAGAAACATTTCAAGCATTCTCCTTAATCCACGTCATCACTCAACATTTTTCTTTTTGCAAGTTGTTTGAAGTATGTGGGGGGTTTTTGATGGGACCAGTTTCAATATCATGGAAAATAATATATACTACATTTATTTAGATAGCCATTTATATGTGACTATTCTTTAAGTTTTTTGTCATATCTCCGTAATTTTATAGAAAACTTATTTTAAGTGGTCAACTGCAAAAAAAAAAAATAATAAAAAAAACGTCACCGTCTCATAAAAAATTAATCTTAAATATGTGGTGAGACATAAACTACAACGGAAAAAGAACATCATAGTCATTATCCTTAACAATATAAATATGCTTACAATTACTAAACTTTTGGCAAATATTATTTTGAACCTCATGAATTTATGTTATCAATACAGTAACATGTTCATCAAATCGTGATTTAGGCAATCAAAATATTAACATAATACTAACTCTTATAGTCTTATGTAATTCTTAATATAAAATTGACTAATGATTTAGATATTGGACTACATTGAAGAAAAAATAGTTCAAAACTAGAGGGTTTAGTTTTTTAAAGAAAAATAAAATAATTATGTATGTTACATGGGTGGTTTCTAAAACTAATATATTAAAAAGAAACAAATTCATAGTAAAGACGGGTGTATCCGTCTTAATCACAAGATGCACTGAAAGTATCAAGGAAACAAGCACAATGTAGACAAAGTGAGCTAAGCTTAGGACACTCAAAGTTTGTTCTGTTTTGTTTGGACTGAATGCTGAAAGAAATAGATAGAACCTTAACCAAAGCACAAAGCCAATGGTTGAGGGTTGAACCTTGATCCCAGCACACAGCTAAGGGTCTAAGCTCACTTCCAAGCACACAACAAAGGAAGTTTTCTCAAGCACACAACCAAGAGATAATAACAGAAACAAAGGTTTCAATTTTTGTGTTTACTTCAAATCTACCTTTCATTCATTAGCAATAGGCCTTATATAGGCAATGAGATTACATCTTACCCGTTCATTACATCCTAGGGCCATAATTGGCTTACAAAAGAAACAGAAATAACAGCTACATTGTTCAGAACTAAAACAATAAAGTAGAAAAGCAGTTCTAATGAGACAATCTGACTTAATTGATTTGTTTAGGTTGATCTGGTGAAGGAGTGGACTTTCAGGCTTGATTGTTGAGCCAGACTGAAGTGGGATGAATGCCAAAGGTTCTACTAAAGGACCCTCGAGCTGATTTGTTCAAAATAGGAAAGTCTGATAGTGACATTTGAACTACTGCAAAAAGGCTGAATTCTGGACAGTTTGAGTTTGTCCCTAAGCTAACTTTTGTTGTGTGCATTTCCTGGAGAATAATCCCTTGACAAAGTTGTAGAGGACCCTGCCTAGGACCAAGATTGATCATTGGTTAGGTTAGTTTGAGTTTGTAAGGCCCCCATGGACCCTGTTTAGAAGGACTGTGACTGACTGGTTGTGGCTGAGGGTTGTTGTTGTTGTGTTGGGTTTGTTTTGTTGTTGGCTAGGTGTTGTCTTGGCTAAGATGTAATACCCGTAAATGTACCCTATTTTTTTATAGTGAAAATATTTTACGGATACTTTTCAATGAAATTTAGTTTTAATCGTAAATTTAATTTTCCGAGTCGAATTTAGAATTTCCGAGTTCGTATTTGGAATTTCCGCGAGATTCCATGTGAATCCCGTCTTAAGGCGACATTGACTTTTGTTGACTTTTTCCTCATACTCCCTCATACTCCCCTTAACCTATTTTTTCATTCACAGAAACACAACACATTTCTTCTTCCTTAAGAAACCATCAAAACCCTTGCCTCCATTTTTGATCCAAGCTTATAATCATCGTATCTCATTCGTTTCTTGCTCAAATTCTCGTAAGTTCTTCTTATTCTTCCCCTCTTAGCTTCCTCTATCCGTATTGGTAATAACATTACCGTCTTTCTCGCTTTTCAAACTTTCCGTCTTTCTCAAGGTGAAGTAAATTCATCTTTTATGATCTATTTGTAGGTGGTGACCTCCAAGATCCCGACAAAGACTATTTCCTAATAGAAGAGGACCTTGACGCGGAGTAAAGACGCAATAAGGTAACGGTGAAGGGTTACTTGATATCATTTACGTGTTTTACATGCTTTTTATGTTAGAATTCGTATTTAGAATACGATTAGAAAGCTTAGGATTTATGTTATTGACAATGATTGTTGTTAGTTAATGAATGTTGATAATGTATATTGATTGTTGATAATTATTAGAAGTTAAATATGAGAATTGAAATGGATTGAGCAAGTGAAGGAAGTTCACGGATGAACTGGGGTTCCCAGCCGGGTGACCGGCCGCCGGTCTGCCCACCGGCTGGGAACACATCAGTAGGAAAGTTGGAATTTTTGTGTAGTGATGGTCCTGGCCGGGTGCCCGGCCGCCGGCCTCCAGACCGGCCTGGAGCACACTGCACTTCCTTTATGATTTTTGGATTTTGCTTGATGCGCGAGCCGGGGTACCGGCCGCCGGTCCACTGACCGGCGGCCGGCAACACGGCTGTGTATTTTTCTTATAATTTCTAAAACTCGTAATTTATAATATTTCGCATGATTCGTTTATCTTATAATTTTACGTAGTGACTTATAATATTAATGTTTTGAGTATATGATATTTCATTCGCTTGTATCACATGTTTTGTGACGGTTTTTGGTATGTCCTACTTTGAGTCGGTTTGAGCACTATTTTGTCTTGTGCTTTGTACTCTCATTCCCTTGGCTACCTCCACGTTCGTAAGGCTGGAATGTCGGAACGGGGAGGTATCCTACTGCTTAAATGCATGTGTTAGTGGGCATACGACGACGTTGTTGGGAGTTGAACGCTATGCGTTGATCGACCCGGCCGTCAAATGTTGTGTACTTGCGAGGTGGTGTTATTTGCATGTAGCGTACCGCTTGTTATGAGGCTTGAGCTCTTTTCCGCCTCTTTCGTGAATTATTCTACCGAATTTGGGGTACTCGGCGTCATTTGATTGACCGAGTCTTGGATGCGAAACGTTTATCGCATGTCTAACTGGAAAATGCGATTCCGGGATTCTGGCCAGATTTAGACTAGGATCGGATATTTATATCGTCGTCCTACCGGAGGAAATTAGTCCACATATACGAAATGAATTGAATCGTGTATGCGTTCAGGGAAATGCTTATCTCGTGGATGCCTTTTAATCATACTTGCCATGTACACGGTGCTAGTGCGTTTCATTTACCGTGAGAGATGTCGTCTTTGTGTTGTTGTATTTGAATGCGTGATTACATGATTGATTATTCATGGTCATTTCATGACTTGGCATGGTTTGTTTGTCGAGTCTCAATCTTATCAAACTTATACCGCTAACGGTGAGATGTAAGCCCTAGTGAGCGTATTCGGTTGCCTAAGAGTGTCTTCCCCGAGTCTTTGTATAACATGATGGATTCGGACTTGTAACTCTTATGCTCTTATCATTTTATATCGAATTGCCTATCTATCCTTATCGTATTTCACATGTATATCTATATATGCATGCTTCTACTTTTGTATTTCCTTTGATGTACGTTTAATGTGATATGGCTGGGAGAACCCGGAGTTACTCCCCACTGACTGTGGCGTTCATGTTTTTCATGGATGAACAAGTTGCTTGATTTGGATGGCTTTTTGCTTATGCTATTTTGGGTTCGGGTGTGAGCTAGCGGGCGTTGTCCCTGGAAGATTCACCTCTAGTCGTTAATTAGCTAGTTTGCTAATCACTTTGACATTGTTAACCTTTTGAGAGACTACGTCTCTTATCTTATAGTATTTTGTATTCGGTTTGTAATTTGACACTCCTCGTATACTTATCTTGCATGTATAAAGGTTTTTAAAATACCGTATTTCCGCTTATTATATCACATGCTTGTATGTTTTATTTTCGCATTCGCGAGGGTTGTCATATAAGACTTGGGAAGTGGATGGCTAGGCATTGTCTTGGCTGGTGGGGTGTTGTTTTTGTTGGCATGAAATGATTGTTGCTTGGGCTGAATAAGGCATTGTCATAGCTAGTCATGGTGTTGGCTGCATTGTTGTTGTTGTCTTGAATGATGTTGTTCTGTCTGTCTTGAGCTTGTGTCTTGCCTTAATCATGTACTCCTGTTGCAACCTCCCTTTCTTGAAAAGGATTTGTCCTCAAATCTTCATCACCCTCATCATCTGATTCACCATGGTAGGGGCGCAGGTCTCCAACATTGAAGGTACCATGGACACCATAACTTCTTGGTAGATCCACCTTGTAAGCATTAGGACCCAGCTTCTCCAATATTTCAAATGGTCCATCAGCTCTTGGCATGAGCTTGTTTCTTCTCTTGTCTGAAAAATCTCTCCTTTCTTAAATGCAACCAGACAAGATCCCCTGCTTTGAACTCCCTTGCTTTCTTAGGCCCTTTGGATCTAGCCTTGTACAACTCATTGGATTTCTCAATCTGTTTCTTGACTTGCTCATGAATCTGTATCATTTGTTAAGCTCTTTTCTTTGCATCATAGTTTGCTTTGCTTCCTTTGACTGGGGCCAGGTCTGTAGGCATGAGAGGATTAGTACCATAAACTATTTCAAAAGGACTCTTACCTGTGCTGCTAAAGGGGGCTCTGTTGAAGGCAAACTCATCTTGTGCTAGCCTGAGATCCCAATCTTTCAAGGATTTTGAAACAATGCTCCTTAAGATCTTCCCTAAGGTCCTGTTAGTGACTTCTGTCTGCCCATCAGTTTGAGGATGGTGAGAAGTACTAAACAGTAGCCTAGTCTTTAATAGCCTCCACAATGTCCTCCATAAGTGACTCATGAACTTTGTGTCTCTATCTGAGACAATGCTCCTAGGTACACCATGTAACTTGACAACCTCCTTGAAGTATAGCTCAGCCACTCCCAAGGCATCTTCAGTCTTTTTACAAGCAATGAAATGTGCCATCTTACTGAACCTATCTACAACCACCATGATGGAATCCTTTCCCCTTTGAGTTCTTGGTAGTGCTACAATGAAATCCATGCTGAGATCTTCCCATGGTTTGTTTGGTACTGGGAGTGGTGTGTAAGGACCAGCCTGAAAATGTGCTTTGGCTAGCTGACAAGACCTGCACCTCTTGAGAGCATCTTACACATCACTGAGCATCTTAGGCTAATAGAACTGATCTTGTAGTATATCATAGGTCTTCTGTACCCCAAAGTGACCAGCAAGGCCATTGGAGTGAACTTCTTTGACCAGCAGCCCCCTATAAGGTCCCTTAGGTACACATAGCCTGTTTCCATAGAATAGGTAGCCTTCCAGGGCTGTGTATTTGCTCCCTTTCTTAACTTGCCCTTCCTGATGCACCTCCTATTCATCCCTGAAATCTGGGTATTCCTGATAGAGCTCTTTCATGAATTCAAACCCCAACACCCTTTGTTCCATGAATGTTAACATCACAGATCTTCTAGACAGTGCATCAGCTACAATATTATTCTTGCCCTCTATGTATTTGCTGGAAAATGAGAAGGATTGCAAGAACTCCACCCATTTGGCATGTCTGGGGTTGAGTTTATGCTGCCCATTGATGTACTTGAGGGCCTCATGATCAGAATGTAGCACAAATGGCTTAGGTTTTAAGTAATGTCCCCAATGATTCAATGCTCTCACAATGGCATAGAACTCCTTGTCATATGTGGAGTAGTTAAGCTTAGCCCCATTTAACTTCTCACTGAAGTATGCAACATGTTTCTTCTCTTGTGTAAGCACAGCTCCAATGCCAAGGCCACTGGCATCACACTCTACCTCAAAGAGTTTGTTGAAATCTGGTAGAACCAATATTGGAGATTTGCACAATAGCTCCTTGATCAGGTTGAAGGACTTCTCAACTTTATCACTACACTTGAACTCTCCCTTCTTCATGCACTCATTAATAGGGGCCATGATTGAGCTAAACCCCTGTATGAATCTCCTGTAGAAAGAGGCTAACCCATGAAAACTTCTAACATCAGTAATAGTTTGAGGGAGTGGCCATTCCTTGATTGCCTTAACCTTCTCAGGGTCAACTGCTACCCCTTCTTTAGAAATGATGAACCCAAGGAAGTAAACCTCAGGTTGCATGAAAGTGCACTTTTCCAATTTGCCATACAGTTTGTTCTTCCTTAGAACTTCAAACAATAATCTCAGATGCTGCATATGTTCTCCCTTAGTTGAGCTATAAACAAGAATGTCATCAAAGTAAACCACCACACATTTGCCTAAGTATGGCCTTAGGACTTATGTCATCAACCTCATGAAAGTACTAGGGGCATTAGACAACCCAAAAGGCATTACCAACCATTCATTGAGCCCATGTTTAGTTTTGAAAGCTGTTTTCCACTCATCTCCTGCTCTTATCCTTACTTGGTGATAGCCCTGCCTTAGATCAATCTTTGTGAACACTTGAGCCCAACTCAACTCATCCAGAATATCATTAAGTCCAGGTATGGGGAACCTATACTTAATAGTAATGTTGTTGATGGCTCTACTGTCAATGCACATACGCCAGGTCCCATCCTTCTTTGGTACAAGGAAAACTGGTACAACACAAGGGCTAAGGGACTCCCTGACATAACCCTTGTTTATCAGCTCACCTACTTGAAGCTGGAGCTCTTGTGTAGCCTTAGGATCACTCCTGTAAGCTGGCTTGTTGGGTAGGATAGCTCCAGGTACTAGGTCAATGTGGTGTTCTATTCCCCTAAGTGGTGGCAGTCCACTAGGGAGCTCAGCAAGAAAGACATCACCATAAGCTTCTAGAATAGACTTAACCTCCTCAGGGATATCAACCATGCTTATCCCAGTCTCCTTGGCAAGCAGTATGTACACAGGTTGTAACTCACTTAGCTCTTGCACTATTTTAGACTCACTTATCAACATGACTTCCTTGGAAGCCTCACTTATGGGGGGTGGGTTGATTTTTAAAGCAGGGGGTAAGGGTGCCAGGATGACTTTCTTCTTCCCAAACCTAAAAGTGTAGGTGTTGTCCCTCCCATGGTGAATAGCATCCTTATCAAACTCCCATGGCCTTCCCAGCAAGAGGTGACAAGCATCCATAGGTAGAACATCACACAAACTTTCATCAACATACCCTTTACCAATTGAGAAAGGTACAATACACTGCTTATCCACCTTAATCTCAGCTCCTTTGTTCAACCATCTGAGTTTGTAAGGTAGGGGGTGGTCCTTGGTGGGTAGAGCTAGTTTGTCTATCAGGGTTTTTGAGGCCACATTAGTGCAGCTTCCACCATCAATAATGAGATTGCAGACCCTACCCTTGATAGTACATCTGGTCCTAAAGATCTGGTGTCTCTGGTCCTCTTCTAAGGGCTGAGGTTGAGCATGCATTACCCTCCATGTTACCAAACTTAACCCAGCATCAGGCTCTATCAACTCCTCACTAGCCTCTATCTCAGGCTCTTCCATTTCATCATCACAGACCAACACCTCATCCTCTCCCCAATGAATTACTTCTAGGGTGCTCAGAGCTCTTTTAGATGGACATTCTCTAGCAAAATGTCCATATCCTTGACATTGAAAACATTTTTTGAGAGGGGTAGTTTTTCTTTGGCCTGCATCAACAGCCTTGCCTTTATCAGGGTTGAAAGGAGTCTTAGTAGGAATCACAGGTTCTCCTATCTTGACTCCTACAAAGGGTTTGAAGGTAGGGGTTCTAGCAGGTGTCTTAGAGGCACTGGCTTTTCCTTTCCCCAACTTTTCTACCCTTAAAGACATGTTGACAGCTTCCTCAAAGGAGTATATATTCTGTAGCCTGACTTTACTAGCTATCCTCTCATCCAAACCTTCTAAGAACCTTGCTATCTTTTGCTCAGGTTTCTCAACAACCTCACATTGCAGTGTGAGTTGTTCAAAGTCCCTTAGATAAGACTCTACAGGTCTTTGGTCTTGTTTCAGGTGAGTGAGCTTAATGAACATGTACTGAGTGTAGTTCTTAGAGACAAACTTAGCCCTCATTTTCTTTTTTAGTTTGAGCCATGACTTAACAGGTTCTTTCCCTTCCCTAACCCTCAAGGTTTTCATGTTTTCATACCACAGTGAGGCATAACCTTTTAGTTTCATGATAGCAACCTTAAAAGCCTTTCTATCAGTGCATCCTTTAAACTCAAAGACTCTTTCTACAGACCTCAACCAATCTAGGAAATCATCAGGGTTCATGCTACCTAGAAAGTCAGGGATTTCTACCTTTATGTCTTTATCTTGGTGTCTGAGAAGATTTTGATCTGAGCCATCTGAGTCTGACATTTCAAATTGATCTACAGGTTGCCTCCTCCTTCCTCCACCTTGTGGGAAAGGTGCTCCTCTTCCTCGACCTCTGCCTCCTCTTTTGTCATTGTTCAATTGGCCCTCAAGAAGTTCATTGACAGACCTGAAGACTTCCATCACAGTTCTGACAAGACCTTGAACTGTGGTTTCAAGACATGTAATTCTCTCTTCACTCATGGTTGATTTTGTGTTTTTAATGTAGTTAGGTAAATGAACTCACAAACCTAAGCTCTGATAACCAATTGCACTGAAAGTATCAAGGAAACAAGCACAATGTAGACAAATTGAGCTAAGCTTAGGACACTCAAAGTTTGTTCTGTTTTGTTTGGACTGAATGCTGAAAGAAAGAGATAGAACCTTAACCAAAGCACAAAGCCAATGGTTGAGGGTTGAACCTTGATCCCAGCTTACAGCTAAGGGTCTAAGCTCACTTCCAAGCACACAGCAAAGGAAGTTTTCTCAAGCACACAACCAAGAGATAATAACAGAAACAAAGGTTTCAGTTTTTGTGTTTACTTCAAATCTACCTTTCATTCATTAGCAATAGGCCTTATATAGGCAATGAGATTACATCTTACTCGTTCATTACATCCTAGGGCCATCATTGGCTTACAAAAGAAACAGAAATAACAGCTACATTGTTCAGAACTAAAGCAATAAAGTAGAAAAGCAGTTCTAATGAGACAATCTGACTTAATTGATTTGTTTAGGTTGATCTGGTGAAGGAGTGGACTTTCAGGCTTGATTGTTGAGCCAGACTGAAGTGGGATGAGTGCCAAAGGTTCTACTAAAGGACCCTCGAGCTGGTTTGTTCAAAATAGGAAAGTCTGATAGTGACATTTGAACTACTGCAAAAAGGCTGAATTCTGGACAGTTTGAGTTTGTCCCTAAGCTTAACTTTTGTTGTGTGCATTTCCTGGAGAAGAATCCCTGGACAAAGTTGTAGAGGACCCTCCCTAGGACCAAGATTGATCATTGGTTAGGTTTGTTTGAGTGTGTAAGGCCCCCATGGACCCTGTTTAGAAGGACTGTGACTGACTGGTTGTGGCTGAGGGTTGTTGCTGTTGTGTTGGGTTTGTTTTGTTGTTGGCTGGGTGTTGTCTTGGCTAAGACTTGGGAAATGGATGGCTAGGCATTGTCCTGGCTGGTGGGGTGTTGTTTTTGTTGGCATGAAATAATTGTTGCTTGGGCTGAATAAGGCATTGTCATAGCTAGTCATGGTGTTGGCTGCATTGTTGTTGTTGTCTTGAATGATGTTGTTCTGTCTGTCTTGAGCTTGTGTCTTGCCTTGATCATGTACTCCTGTTGCACAAGACATACAAAAATTTTATGTTTCAACTACTTTTAAAACCAAATTTAGTAGAGAAAAATGACATAAACAATGAAAACAAAATGAAGAAAACAAAAAAAAATTGATACAAAACTATTTCCTTGAAAAAAAATCAAATAGTACATAATAATGAATATGTCGCTAGATCTACAATAATTAAAAAAATTCAAAGAATTAAATAAAAAATAAGTAAAAATTTACGTATATACAGTGGTTAAAATAAAGTTCAAAATAATTAAAATCGAATGTTAGAAATATTTATCCGTCTTAAACTTAACACGAATAGTATCTGTCTTAAATGAGAATTTGTGAGCCTTAATGCTTGGATGGGTTTTGCTTTTGGTGTCAATTTACGAGTCATTCAAAATAGTTTGGACTCTCATTCACCTATTATAAGTAATCCGATACAGATTATTGGGTTTATTTACGGGTGATTATTTTATATTTCATCCGTCTCATTATTTTGTAAATTTTTAATTAAAATATTTCTAGGAAAGAATAAAAAAGATATAATAAAATGATATAAGATTGAGACAAGGGAATTATAATATGAGTTTAATATAGTAATTTATCTATCATTTAATAGTTAGTCGAGATTGAGTGCTTATAATAATCTTTTATATATAATGATCGTGCGTGCTACTTTTATTTTAGTGAAATTTCTTCAATATTCAACATTACTAATTCCTTTTTAATTATTACCCCGTATATATCTAAATAGGGTTACATCTTTAGAACATTTTTTACTCATGTACCTTTTTCAACATTTTACATTTTCATTAAATTTTATCTGATAACTTTAGTAATCAATGAAAAAAAGTGTGAGTCTATATAATTCACCTAGGAAAAGCCATGATACTTACCATATTATCGAAAATATGATCTGATTACTGGCACAAGTCAAAGGGTCACAAACAAAAAAGAAAGTGGAGTTTTTGATAAAAAAAAACATATAATGTTATGTATAGATAAACTAATTAGAATTTGTAATATGTTTTACTCATATTTGTATATTGTATAACTTTATTATTATTCTTTTATCTTTATTTATCTTTATTATATTTTTGTATTGAATGTAAATTACAAATTTGCTAATATTACTATAATTTAAAAGGTTTCTTTGGTGCAAAACTTAATTATTATTTTATTATAATAAAATTTAATTACATACCCGTGCAATTTTGCACGGGCTTAAAACTAGTGTGTTTAGAAATCTTCTACACTTTGGAACTAATGAAATAAGACATAAATCTCATTTAGGCCATCATGGGATTTGAAGAGGTCATCGTCGGCTCAGACTATGCGGGCATCGGCAAGGCCAATGTAAGAAACAACCTATGTGTGTGGGCTGAGTCAGGTCGCGCCAAATGTGGAGGCCTATTTCGTGAGCCCAAACTCGTCCCTTAAATTATGGGCGGAATCGAGGTTTTCGACCTAAAAGGGATTTTAGGACTTAGAATTTACAGCTTACGGAAGAAGATAAGTAGACATGGATAAATTGAGGCGACGCAAATGCCCCGACCTGTGAAACGGGACCCGACCCCGACCTGTAGCCTAATTGAGGACCCGAATATGATAGCGATCAATTGACCCGACTTGAATGTTAATTATCATATTCTGATCATCATACCCAAATAACGTGATAACAACTAACCCGAAAATGACCAAAACCCATTACCTGGCACAACCAGACCTGTATTCTTGTGAACCGAAACAACCAAAACTTTGGATAACCCGACCCGATTAACCCATTTGCCTGGTTTAGAGTAGCATAAGATCTTTAACAAACAAATACTTTAAAAACAAATACTTGGTTTATAAAATTTTATAAAATATGATGAAGCGGTTATGAATTATTCTCCGAACACGTAAGAAAGACAAGCATCGTCACGCCATCACCACTTTATAATGAATAGTCTTCTACTCGTAGATACGATTTAATTTAAGTAGACACCGTTTTTAAATCTCTATAAATATAAATTACTCTCTAAAAAGTTCTTTATAATTTAACCCGTTTTTAACAATTTTTAGCTATTCCTTTATTTATAAATGGTGTTAGGGTTGGGCCAAAATTTAGACAAATGCTTGTCATTAACATGGTCCAAAAATACATTGGGTCGTTTGGGGCCGACCCTTAGGCTTTTCTGTTCTGGGCCCAAAAAAAAGCCCAAACGTTTTAAAAAGGCGCGCTAGGCTGGTTCGGGCCAATGTATCACCTATGACGATTTGGAACGTTTAAATTAAAGAAAGTGCTAATTTTTAACGTAAATTTTGAACCAAAAATTATAGATCACCACTGGAAAAAAAAAGATTTGATAAACTGAAAAATGTAAAAATATCATTCTTACTTAATGTCTTGATTAAAACTATGAAAAACATCTTATCTTAGTGTAATTATAGTTTTACGTGGAGTTTGAACAAACAATAACAAATAATATATGGTCAAATAAACTTATTCAAATATTTTACAAAAAACTTAGTTCGTTTGATGTCAATTTATCTTTATAGGTCAAGACAGAGAATATCTCATTCTATTTTAACATTAAAAATATATAATTTAGGAGATAAAATATAACATGAATAAACGTAAATTTGTTCAAGCATCCTTATTTATTAAAGCAACAACCACAGAGCCTATGTGGCGATCTGTGGTTGAAAGTCAAAAAGTCAAATACACTTTTTTCATTTCTAAATTTAAGGACCGCTAACTATTTGGGAATTAATTAAAGCAGTGTTCATTGTCAATGGTTCAATATCTAAATTGTTCAATTACAAAATACATACTCCCTCTATTCAAGTCTAAACACAACATTTCTACTTTACACGTTTGTCAATGCACAAATTGTAACGTAAATATCTCGAGTTTTACATTATAAAAAAATATAAAAATTTGATATTCTTATTGTACTTATAAACGGGAATCAAACAAGATCCCACATGACCATATTTTATCTTACATATTACAAGAAATCGTAAAGATTCTCTTCATTCATGAATAGTGTCAAAAAATATTGTATTTGGACTTAAATGGAGGTAGTACTATATAACTAAAATTAAATAAATGGGATAAGAAACAATGCACAATATATATATAAATTTCAATTAATTGTACTAGATAAATCATAAATATTCACAAGTGACAAAATTCAGAAAATACAAAAATTAATGAAAGAGGAACATAAAAACTAAAAAAGTAAATGGAATTTTTTTAAATTACATAAATAAATTTAACAAGTATCTTTATCGGATAAAAATTCAGTGAGGGCTTAAAAACTCGAAAACATTCGGCCTTATGAGTACCATCAGGTAACTCCTTCTATTAAGAATATTGTAAGAGTGCTAAGAAAAGACACTAATAACTAACAAAATAGAGGAAAAGATAAGTCGAAAAGTAACTACATCTTATGAGAGTGCTTTTAAAATAATAGTATTTTGAAACCGTCTCATAGGAGAATTCGTATTATTTTAGTTGTTTGTTTAGGTAGCGTATATAAATCGATTACATATACAATTTTTTATACATAACGTTATTTATAGTATCTTATATTTTAATAAAATCTATGAAGGATATAATATTATCATTTAATTTTTAATTATTGTATATTTATATGATAATATCACGAGTTTGAATACTTAACAATTCGACTAAATCATTTCAAACGTGCACGGGTCATAATTTTCATTTTTATCCTCTTTCACCAATTAACAAATAACAATACTCTTCATGACTCATCATATTCTTTACATTTACTTTTGATACGAATTTTTAGGACCTTACATTCAGGTGACTTTTAAAGGTACTTATATATTGTGTTAACTATAGATATTGTTGGAGTAGGTGTCCTCCATAATAGGCACATAATAAATCTAATTAAGGAATATAATTGGGATATTTATTGACTATATATATATATGATTAGTCGGTTGATTAACATAAATCAATAACGGTTGACTGACTAGAGTTTGACGTTATTGTCGTATGACGGCGGTGATCAACTGATCCCTTTCAGTCACACCTATAGGATGAAACCCAAATAGTAACTAATTAATTGTATATGATACAATTGATTAGTCCATTACATATATTTGATATATATACGAGAGTTAGTAGTTAGAAATTGAGTTAGGAACTCAATTTCGATTAAGCTTATTTTTCAATTATGTGATAATTGACTAATAAATTTATATCTTATTTTAATATGATTAAATAAGATCTAGTTTAGTAATTAATCGTTAATTTATTAAATTAGTTGAGATTTTACATATATTTTAAGGTAGAGCTAATTAGTTAATTATATTTACAAGGAGTTGTAAAATAAATTAACTAAGCATTGTGGGACCCATTATATATTAATATAATGGTAAAATATCACTTAAAATGTTAAGTACATATTATTTATTTATTTGTGTCATATGTTATATGATCAAATTAACACTTAATTATATAAGATAATTAAACATATGATTAATAAGTATTTGTGGGACAAATATCAAAAATCAAAATGGACCATATAAGGCCACATGTGGCCGGTCATAGTTGTAGTGTAGGTGATGATGGTTGCTTTTGTTCATGCTCACAAGTCACATGAGTTTATGACATGAATAGTATAGCTAAAATCATTTCACTCAACACTACACTCCACCACTTTGCATGTGAATTATAATAAGCAAAATAAGTCCCTTGTGAGGGCTAGAGGACTGGCCATATTGCCTATAAAAGGGCAATATGGTTGTTCATTTTGTGTTGTTCATTATTGCTTATTTTTTTATCTCACTAAAAATCCTCTAATCTTTCTAAAAATCTCATATACTAATCATATACTAATATTCACTAAGTATTATTATAGTAGTAGTATATTCTAATATTAGTGTAACTTTTCTTATTATCTAGTTAATAAAAAGTTAAGTTTATTTGGGTTAGTCTTGGGTGCAATTTAAAGGAGATCTTCTAGTTTGGAGATTTTTGAAGGATCATCTATATAATAGCTCAAGAACAACAAGAAGAAGTTCTTGTTGTGCCCATATCATTTCTATTTCAATGTGAGGAAATTTCTTCTTTTATATAAATGTCTTTATATTTGCATGCATGTTACATAGATCATTATATACTAAATTAACAAGTAATTTAGTAACTAATTAGAGGAGTCTAATTAAGGTCTATGGAATTTCATGTGGTATCAGAGCTAGCTTGTAACATGCATGTTCATTTCGGACAATTTTTATTAAAGTTATAAGATAACTAATAAATCAAAAACATTTGAGTTAAAATATGATTTGGATGAATTTTTTTTTGCATGTATACCTACTGACTTCAAAATGTTTTTGGTCAAATTTCGTGATTTTAGGGATCAATTTGCTATTTCTTTTGATTTTTGGCTTTTAAACCGAGTTAATATGCATATTTGATGTTAAAAGTTAACTAAAAAAAGTTACATGTTGATTCTGGACATGAAAGTTTAATTTGACCTCACATGAATGTCTTAAATACTGTATGTAAAATTTCGTGACTTGTAATTAAGTATTGCATGTTTATTGATTTTTATAAGATAAAAGTCGATAATATGAGATTATAATGTTCATAAAAATGAAACGTCCTTTTATGGTCTTGAAAATTTTTGGTACATTTTACATTCTGATGTTGATAATGTTGGTGAAATTTCATAATTTGTTTCACTGTTTTACTATATTTAATGATTTGTATTTGATAAAACCATTAAATACTAAGCTATTTGTTCATAAAATTAATTTAAATTTTTTGAGCAAATGTTTTTTATTTTTTATAGTTCCTGGAAATGTTACAGAATGTACAAAATTTTTGGTTTCAAATTTGTATGATGTTTATATTTTATTTTGGTTTTATTTCATAATTGTTATGATTAAACCGTAATATTTAGCAAATGAAATTAAATCGATCTAATTAATGACCAACAAAATTATTAGGGACTAATTTTTAGTTTTAAAACAGTTTAGTTAATTAGTTTGAATTTAAATGAGATTTAAATGTTGATATTGATTTTTAATGGTTAAAAATCACGAAATCCCGTAAAATCGAGCTACAATGAGCATGAATGTGTTTAGGGCGATTTTGGCATGAATTTTGAGGCAATTTATATTATTTATGGTTGAATTAATGAATGTCATTTATTTAATAGTTTATGCAAATTTTGTACGTAGTATGACCTAGTTATTTTTAATCGTTATTACCCGTAGTGTAAGGGAATAATGGTTTGGTTGTAATTTTATTACGATCTCGTATCGCCGGTTTGTAATAATTAATAGTTTCATTTTATAGAATAAATGTATAATAGGAATTTATATATTTGTGTATTTGTAATTATTTATTATGAAGACCGGTGACTCCCTCAAGACGGTGCCATTTTTGGAAGGCGTTCCAAGTGAAGAGGCAAGGGACCAAGGAGTTGGTTTCTAAATTTGTAATTATCTAGTTAATTTGATTAGGTGGTGGCCATACTAGGATTTTTTCGTTACTTGCTTTATTTCCGCTCATGCCAAAATCGTCACACATGCATTTTATTTTTCCGTTATTGTCAATTCAACGTTATTCACAATTCACCGACTTAGTTCACTTATAGGGAATTAATAACTAAATTGACAAGATCTCTCACATATTTAAAAAAATTGAGATTAGCCTTACCAATTAGTAACACCTATGAATCCCGTGTTCATTAGGGCTACCACGCTCGTGGGTCCTTTTTTACCTCGGGTAAGTAGGGTGATACGATCACAAGCTAAAATTGGATTGGACTCAACGAGATAAGCGTTATCTTGGGACTAGGAGATGGATTTAGATGAAATCCGTCAACCAAGAGTTCTAAGGGTAGAATTAGTCAAGTAATGACTTACCATTTTTAGATAAAGGTAGCATACGATGACTATTTTTATTTAAAGATGGGTCTTGGAATCATTTATATAATTTAGTGAGGGTCATTATATAAATGCTAAACTTGTTAAAATGTTTTTCAAGTAAATTATCATAACAATGAATGTTTATATATTTCTTTTTGTTGTAGTAACCATATTCGCACAATGTCAACTTCATCAAACAACGCAACCTTGGGTAAGGACTCATGGTTGAGATCCGTCATGGACAAGTGTGTCCTTAAAGATGACGGTAGTAACTTCGTTGAATGGGAATCAACGATCAAGAGCGCCGCGATATCCGATAACGTGCTTCGCTACTTGGTCGAAGAGCCCCCCACTGAATCCGGGTCAAGATCGTCCGCGGTTGTTCGGGCCAAATATGACCTTTATTTGAAGGCTTCTTATGACGTCAAGAATGTATTAATTTGGTCAATCTCACCCAAACTCAAACTCCAATTGATATCTCTCGATGCATATGCGATATTCACGAGGATAACATCGATGTTTTCTCAAGCCCCTAAAATTCTCCAATATGAGGCGGCTACGAAATTCTTTGATACTAAGCTCCAAAAGGGCCAAAACGTTGGCCCACACGTGCTCAAAATGGTTGAGCACGCCGACACCTTAGAGCGTCTAGGGTGCAAGATTCATAATGATCTAGTGGTGGGAAGAATTCTTCATTCACTCTCACCAAAGTTCACCCAATTAGGGTGAACTACAACATGAATGGCATGGAAAAGAGTTTCCATGAAGTCCATGCACTCCTCACCCAAGCGGAGAGGGACATGGAGGCGAGTGGGAGTGAACCCATGGATGTTCTTTCAATGAAATTGAAGAACATGAGCCTTGGGGTGAAGAAGGACAAAGGAAAAGGTAAGACTCTTTTCAAGAAAATCGGCAAGGGAAAGGGCAAGGTCTTTATGAAGCCCAAGCCCAAAGTCAACAAACATGCGGACGCGGATTGTTATTATTGTAATGGCAAAGGGCATTGGAAACGCAATTGCCCCAAATACTTGAAAGACAAGAAGGACGGTTGTGTGACAACGTCAGATAAAATTCTTTCATCACTCTATATGATAGATATTAACTTTGCTAGTACATCTTCTTGGGTATTTGATACCGGTTGTGGTTCTCACCTTTGTAATCATGTACATGGGCTGAAGGACGCGCAAGCACTAGCCAAGGGTGACGTGGACCTGCGAATGGGAAATGGAGCTAAGGTAGCCGCAGTTTCCGTGGGCACCTACGTTCTTCTTTTGCCTAATGGTTTAGAGTTGTATTTAAATAATTGCTATTATGTACCAACTCTTACCAAGAACATTATCTCCATTTCCATGTTAGACATGGAAGGTTTTTCATTTTGTATTAAGAACAATCGTTGTACTTTTTCGTCTAATAAAATGGTTTATGGCGAGGCCATTTCTATTGGAGGTATTTATGTTCTAGATATTGCAAAAGAGGTTTATCATGTAGAAAACAAGAAGCTCAAAACAGGTGAGCCTAATCAATCATACCTTTGGCAAGATGCCTCGTGCAACGCATAAACGAACAACGCAGAAAGAGACTTGTTTCATCTAAAGTACTCAAACCATTCGATTACGAATCTTATGGTGTATGCGAATCTTGTCTTCTAGGCAAGATGACTCGTGCTCCTTTCACGGGAAAAGGGACAC
>JAIUZE010024299.1:0-19417 GCA_022085475.1 Heliosperma pusillum | reverse complement strand
GGTCACACCGAAGGATGAAATCCAAATAGTAACTAATTATTTGTATACGATACAGTTAAATAGTACATTACATATATTCGATATGTACGAGAGTTAATTGTTAGAAATTGAGTTAAGAACTCAAATTCGATTAAGCTTATTTTTCAATTATGCGATAATTGACTAATAAATTATATCTTATTTTAATACGGTTAAATAAGATTTAACTTAGTAATTAATCGTTAAATTACTAAATTAGTTGAGGTTTTGAGATAGAGGTAATTAGTTAATTATATTTACAAGGAGTTGTAAAATAAATTAACTAAGCATTGTGGGACCCCATTATATATTGATATAATGGTAAAATATTACTTAAAATGTTAAGTACATATTATTCATTTAATTGTGTCATATATGTGGTAATGAATCAAATTTAAAACACTTAATTATACAAGAATTAATCATATGATTATAAGTATTTGAGGGAACAAAATATCAAAAATCAAAATGGATCACATTGAGGCTCACATGGCCGGTTATGGTGAAGTCAAATGGTGATGATGGTTGTTCTTATTCATACTCACAAGCAACATATGCTTATGACATGAATAGTAAACATGATATCATTTTATTCACTACAACACATTACCACCTTACATGGCAATAAAATAAGAAGAAAAAAATCACCATTTTGTGATGTTGAAACCGGCCCTCTTGGCTATAAAAGGAGAACAATTGTTGTTCATTCCTTCACAAGTTCATTCTTATTTTTCCATACATCTCTCAAAACTAAACTTCTCTCTAAAACTCTCATATACTAATAGTTACTAAGTATTACTAGTGTAGTAATATAGTCTAGTATTAGTAATATTATATCTATCTTATTATCTAGTTAATAATAAGGGTAGATTATTTGGGTTAATCTTGGTGCAACTTAGAGGAGATCTTCTACCTTGGAGATTATTTGTGTTCATCCATATTATTAGCTCAAGAACAACAAGAAGGAGTTCTTGTTGTGCCCTTATATTTTCCATATCAATGTGAGAAAATTTCTTCTCTTATATAAATGTCTTTATATTTGCATGCATGTTACATAGATCATTAAATACTAAATTAACAAGTAATTTAGCAACTAATTAGAGGAGTCTAATTAAGGTTTATGGCTGTTCAATTGGTATCAAGCTAGCTTGTAGCATGCATGGTTCATTTTGGACAATTTTTATTAAAGTTATAAGATAACAATAAATCAAAGATTTGAGTTAAATAACGATTCTGACGAAACTTTTTGTGCATTTATACCTACTGACCTTAAAAATGTTTGGTGGTTAAATTTCGTGTTTTAGGGAGTAATTTGCTTATATTTGGATTTTGGCGTTAAACCGAGTTAAACATGCATTTTTATGGCGTTAAAAGTTAACTAAAATAGTTTTGCATGTTGATTCTGGCCATGAAATTTAAATATGATTTCACATGAAGGTCTTACATATTGTATGTAAAATTTCGTAACTTTTACTTATGTATTGCATGTTCATTGATTTTTATACGATAAAAGTCGATAATATGAGATTATAATGTTCATAAAATTGAAACGTCCATTTCTGGTCTTGAAATTTTTTTGTACATTTAAAATTCTGATTTTGATACTCTTGGTGAAATTTCATAATTTTTTTCACTGTTTTACTATATCTAATGTTTTTATTTGATAAAACCATTAAATACAAAGCTATTTGTTCATAAAATTAATTTAAATTTTTTGAGAAAATATTTTTTATTTTTATAGTTCCTGGAATTGTTCCAGAATGTACAAAATTTTTTGGTTTCAAATTTTATGATGTTTATATTTTATTTTGGTTTTATTTCATAATTGTTATGATTAAACCGTAATATTTAGCAAATGAAATCAAATCGATCTAATTAATGACCAACAAAATTAGTAGTGACTAATTTTGAGTTCTAAATCAGTTTAGTTAATTAGTTTGAATTTAAATGCGATTTAAATGTTGATAGTGATTTTTAAATGGTTAAAAATCAATAAATCCCGGAAAAAAAAATCGAGCTACAATGAGCATGAATTGAATCTAGGACGATTTTGGCATGAATTTTTGCAGCAATTTATTTAATTTATGTTTGAATGAATGAATGTCATTTATTAAATAATTTATGCAAATTTTGTACCTAGTATGACCTAGTTATTTTTAATCGTTATTACCCGTAATGTAAGGGAATAACGGTTTGGTTGTAATTTTATTGCGATCTCGTATCGCCGGTTTGTATAATTTAAATAATTTTATAGAATAAATGTATAATAGGAATTTGTATATTTGTATATTTGTAATTATTTTTATCAAGACCGGTGACTCCCTCAAGACGGTGCCATTTTGGAAGGTATTCCAAGTGAAGAGGCAAGGGACCAAGGAGTTGGTTTCCGAATTTGTAACTATCTAGTTAATTATGATTAGCTAGGTGGCCATACTAGGATTTTTATTGTTGCTTAGTTGCTTGCTTTATTTCCGCTCATGCCAAAATCGTCACACATGCATTATATTTACCGTTATTGTCAATTCAACGTTATTCACAATTCACCGACTTAGTTCACTTATAGGGAATTAATAACTAAATTGACAAGATCTCTCACATGTTTAAAAATTGAGATTAGCCTTACCAATTAAGAACACCTATGAATCCCGTGTTCATTAGGGCTACCACGCTCGTGGGTCCCTTTTTACCTCGGGTAAGTAGGGTGATACGATCACAAGCTAAAATTGGATTGGACTCAACGAGATAAGCTTTATCTTGGGACTAGGAGATGGATTTAGTTGAAATCCGTCAACCAAGAGTTCTAAGGGTAGAATTAGTCAAATAACGACTTACCATTTCTAAATAAAGATAGCATGCGATGACTATTTTTAAATAAAAATGTGTCTTGGAATCATTTATATAATTTAGTGAGAGGTCATTATATGAATGCTAAACTTGTTAAAATGTTTTTTCAAGTAAATTAACAATGAATGTTTATATATTTCTTTTTTGTTGTAGTTACCATATTCGCATAATGTCAACATCATCAAACGTTGCAACCTTGGGTAGAGACTCATGGTTGAGGTCCGTCATGGACAAGTGTGTCCTTAAGGATGACGGAAGTAACTTCGTTGAATGGGAATCAACGATCAAGAGTGCCGCGTTATCCGATAACGTGCTTCGCTACTTGGTCGAAGAGCCCCCCACCGAACCCGCCCCTAGATCGTCCGCGGTAGTTCGGGCCGAGTATGACCTTTATTTGAAGGTTGCTAATGACGTCAAGAATGTCTTGATTTGGTCAATCTCACCCAAACTCAAACTCCAAATGATCTCTCTCAATGCATATGCGATATTCACGAGGATCACTTCGATGTTTTCGCAAGCCCCTCAAATTGTTCAATATGAGGCAATTACGAAATTCTTTGACACTAAGCTTCAAAGGGGCCAAAAAGTTGGCCCACACGTGCTCAAAATGGTTGAGTACGCGGACACCTTAGAGCGTCTAGGGTGCAAAATTCCAAAGAATTTGGTTGTGGGTAAGATCCTTCATTCACTCTCACCTAAGTTCACCCAATTTAGGGTGAACTATAACATGAATGGCATGGACAAGAGTTTCCATGAACTCCATGCACTCCTCACCCAAGCTGAGAGGGACATGGAGGCTAGTGGGAGTGAACCCAAGGATGTTCTTTCCATTAAAATGAAGAACATGAACCTTGGGGTAAGGAAGGACAAGGGAAAGGGTAAGACTCTTTTCAAGAAATCCGGCAAGGCAAAGGCAAAGGTCTTTTATAAGGCCAAACCCAAAGTCAACAAACACGCGGAGGCGGATTGCTATTATTGTAATGGCAAAGGGCATTGGAAACGCAATTGCCCCAAATACTTGAAAGACAAGAAGGACGGTTGTGTGACAACGTCATGTAAAATTCTTTCATCACTCTATATGATAGATATTAACTTTGCTAGTAAATCTTCTGGGGTATTTGATACCGGTTGTGGTTCTCACCTTGTTTGTAATCATGTACAGGGGCTGAGGGACCGTGCAAGCACTAGCCAAGGGTGACGTTGGACCCTACGCATGGTAAATGGAGCTAAGGTAGCCGCAGTTTCCGTGGGCACCTACGTTCTTCTTTTGCCTAATGGTTTAGAGTTGTATTTAAATAATTGCTATTATGTACCAACTCTTACCAATAACATTATCTCCATTTCCGTGTTAGACATGGAAGGTTTTTCATTTTGTATTAAGAACAACTGTTGTACTTTTGCTTTTAATGAAATGGTTTATGGCGAGGCCATTTCTATTGGAGGTATTTATGTTCTAGATATTGCAAAAGAGGTCTATCATGTAGAAAACAAGAGGCTCAAAACAGGTGAACCTAATCAATCATACCTTTGGCATTGTCGTTTAGGGCACATAAACGAACGACGCATAAAGAGACTTGTTTCATCTAAAGTACTCAAACCATTCGATTATGAATCTTATGGCGTATGCGAATCTTGTCTTCTAGGCAAGATGACTCGTGCTCCTTTTACGGGAAAAGGGACACGAGCAAGTGAAGTATTAGGACTTATACACACGGATGTATGCGGTCCAATGACTATCCGAGCTAGAGGTGGTTATCACTACTTCATTACTTTAACCGACGACTTGAGTAGATATGGATATGTCTACTTGATGAGGCATAAAAGTGATGCTTTTGAAAAGTTCAAAGAATTTCAAAATGAAGTAGAAAACCAATTGAATAAAAAGATTAAAACCCTACGATCCGATCGTGGTGGTGAATACTTGAACCATGATTTTGATTCACACCTGAAAGATTGTGGTATAGTATCACAATGGACTCCTCCTGGAACACCTCAATTAAACGGTGTATCCGAAAGGAGAAATCGAACTTTATTAGATATGGTTCGATCTATGATGAGTCTAACAGAGCTTCCTGATTATTTTTGGGTTTTGCTATCTTATCTGCAATATTTTCACTAAATCGAAGCCCGACTAAAGCGGCAAACAAGACTCCATATGAGATATGGACAGGAAAAGTCCCTTATTTGTCATTTATGAGAATTTGGGGATGCGAGGCTTTTTGTTTAAGAATAATCTGACATAAACTCGACCCAATCTGACAAATGTCTTTTTGTAGGATATCCAAAGGAATCACTGCTATTACTTCTACAATAAACACGAGGACACAGTGTTTTTCTCGTATGCAGTCTTTTTAGAAGTGAGTTGTATTTCTAAAAGACAAAGTGGGAGAAAATTTGGAACTTGATGAAGTCCCAAGAGCCACAAACCTAAAAGGACGACGAGGAAAACGTTTCCCCTCTCGCTGTTAGATTCATTATTCGTCGAACTAGGAGGTCAAGCAGAATTAGTCATCAACCTGATATATACCTTGGTATTATAGAGGAAGGTGATGACTATAATGTGTTACTTTTTGAAAGTAACGAACCTACTACCTACAAAGCAGCCATTTCTAGTCCCGACTCAAAGCTATGGCTAGGAGCCATGCAATCCGAAATGGATTCTATGTACGACAATCAAGTAGGGGACTTGGTTGATTTACCTAAGGAGGTACGACCTCTTCAGTGTAAGTGGATCTATAAGATCAAAAGTGGCATAGACAAACATAATGATGTTTATAAAGCTAGATTGGTGGCAAAAGTTTTCACCCAAGTTCATGGTCTTCACTATGACGAAACCTTCGCCCCAGTCGCCATGCTTCGATCCATAAGGATTATCTTAGCGGTTGCCGCATTCATAATTATGAGATTTGGCAAATGGATGTCAAAACCGCCTTCTTGAATGGGATTCTAGAAGAGGAAGTGTACATGACACAACCTGAAGGTTTTGTGGATCCATCAAACCCTAAGAAGGTATGCAAACTTAAGAGATCCATCTTGGTCTTAAGCAAGCATCCAGGAGTTGGAATCATCGTTCGATCAAGTAATTAAATAAAATGGTTTCACTCGAAGTGTCGAGGAACCATGTTTATACATGAAGTTTAGTGGGAGTAAAGTAACTTTTCTATCTTGTATGTAGATGACATACTACTCATTGGGAATGATATTCCAATGCTCACTTCTGTAAAGGAGTGGCTAGGGATACATTTCCAAATGAAAGACTTAGGAGAGGCCCAACGCATCTTAGGTATCCGGATCTATAGGGATAGATCTAAAAGGATACTAGCATTAAGTCAAGAAACTTATATTGATAAAATTATTGATCGGTTCAACATGAAAGACTCTAAGAGAGGCTTTAATTTATCTATGGAATTGGGATCACTTTGATCAGTCAAGTGCCCCTACGACCCGCGAGATTGAACGCATGAAATTGATCCCTTAAGCATCAGCTGTTGGATCAATCATGTATGCTATGATGTGCACTCGTCCCGACGTTGCATATGCTTTGAGCATGACAAGTCGTTACAAAGCAAATCCAGGTGAGAGTCACTGGATAGCCGTAAAGAACATCCTTAAGTACTTAAGAAGGACCAAGGATTCGTTCTTAGTGTTTGGAGGCGAGACTGAGTTACGTTTAAAGGGTTACACAGATGCCAGTTTCCAAACAGATAGGGATGATATGAAATCCCAATCCGGCTACGTTTATATGATGAATGGAGGAGCTGTTTGCTGGAAGAGTTTCAAGCAAAGCGTTACAGCGGATTCTACAACAGAAGCATAGTACCTTGCAGCGTCTGAAGCTGCAAAGGAAGCTGTGTGGATTCGGCAATTTTTGGAAGGACTATCAGTAGTCCCTACTGCCAAAGATCCTATCACAATTTATTGTGATAAAAGTGGGGCTATTTTTCAGGCAAAAGAGCCCAAGTCTAGTAACAAGTCTAGACATGTACTTAGGAAATATCATGTAATTAGAGATTACGTGGACATAAAGGAAATTGACATTTGTAAGGTTGGGACAGATGACAACATTGCTGATCCTTTAACAAAGCCTTTATCAAAGGCTAAGCATGATGGTCATGTCATCACAATGGGATTGAGACGTGTGCCAGAATTCCTTTAGATTATGTAATATGTAATAATTGAATGTTGTATTAATTATTTCATATATGATAATGGCATTCATTGTTCGAGTTTTATTTTAAACTATTTTATTTAGTTTGACTAAATTTAATACTTTGTTTATCCGAATCGATTGTTGGACCCTATTCAAGTGAATAGGACGAACTTAGTATTTTGTCCCTAGTCACTCAAATGAGGTGACGTCTCGAAATGACTAGATTGTAAGTCGATCGATGGTTGGTTCAGAACCATGGGGTCATGGAGATGACTGGTCGTTTACATAGACAGACTGTATGACACTCTGTCGGACATTGACATTGTAGAGACCCTTAAATCAATTATTTGATGCCTGGTCGTGGCAGGGTCTTCTATCTTATTCCTATAAGTCGATTCTTTTGACTGGCGACCCTCTATCTGAGTCGGTGCAGTTTCCGATTGGTTTTGGTTGATGTTCTAGGTCGTGCCGTAAAAGGAGGCCGATGGACTTCTTCTGGATCATGGTGATCTGCATCATACAGATAGATGGATCAACAGGAATTGTCCACCCACGTTGGGTAAAAACATCTTTAGGCCACTCGAGGAGAAGTTACTGTAAATGCGTGGCCACGCTCGGAAAGAGATCTATGGTAGATTTTCCGGTCAGACAGTTACTCTCCCTATCGAGAAAACCACTCTAAATATTGTCAATCGCAAGTGCGACCTGAAAGACACCTTGCGTTGAGTGGGAGATTTGATAAAGAGACAAGAGAATTGGTGACGCACACTTGTGTCAGACAAGTGGGAGATTGTTGGAGTAGGTGTCCTCCACAATAGTGCGCCACATGATAAATCTTATTAAGGAATATAATTGGGATATTTATTGACTATATATATGATTAGTCAGTTTAATTACGTAAATCAATAACGGTTGGCTTACTAAGGTTTGACGTATTTCGTTATGGCGGTGATCAACTGATCCCTTTCGGTCACACCTAAAGGATGAAATCCAAATGGTAACTAATTATTTGTATACGATACAGTTAATTAGTACATTACATATATTCGATATGTATGAGAGTTAATTGTTAGAAATTGAGTTAATAACTCAAATTCAATTAAGTTTATTTTTCAATTATGCGATAATTGACTAATAAATTTATATCTTATTTTAATACGATTAAATAAGATTTAACTTAGTAATTAATCGTTAAATTACTAAATTAGTTGAGGTTTTGAGATAGAGTTAATTAGTTAATTATATTTACAAAGAGTTGTAAAATAAATTAACTAAGCATTGTGGGACCCATTATATATTGATATAATGGTAGAATACTACTTAAAATGTTAAGTACATATTATTCATTTATTTGTGTCATATAATTGTTATATGATCAAACTAACACTTAATTATACAAGATAATTAAGCATATGATTAATAAGTATTTGTGGGACAAATATCAAAAATCAAAATGGATCAAAATGAGGCTCACATGGCCGGTTATGGTGAAGTCAAATGGTGATGATGGTTGTTCTTATTCATACTCATAAGCAACATATGCTTATGACATGAATAGTAAACATGATATCATTTTATTCACTACAACACATTACCACCTTACATGGCAATAAAATAAGAAGAAAACATCACCATTTTGTGATGATAAAACCGGCCCTCTTGGCTATAAAAGGAGAACAATTGTTGTTCATTCCTTCATAAGTTCATTCTTATTTTTCCATACATCTCTCAAAACTAAAACTCTCTCTAAAACTCTCATATACTAATATTTACTAAGTATTACTAGTGTAGTAATATAGTCTAGTATTAGTAGTATTATATCTATCTTATTATCTAGTTAATAATAAGGGTAGATTATTTGGGTTAATCTTGGTGCAACTTAGAGGAGATCTTCTACCTTGGAGATTATTTGTGTTCACCCATATTTGTAGCTCAAGATCAACAAGAAGGAGTTCTTGTTGTGCCCTTATATTTTCCACATCAATGTGAGGAAATTTCTTCTCTTATATAAATGTCTTTATATTTGCATGCATGTTACATAGATCATTATAAACTAAATTAAAAAGTAATTTAGTAAATAATTAGAGAAGTCTAATTAAGGTCTATGGACTTTCATATTCTTATCGCAACTCACATGTATATATATATGCATGCTTTACTTTTGTATCTCCTTATATGTACGTTTAATGTGATATGGCTGGGAGAACCCGGAGTTACTCCCCACTGACTGTGGCGTTCATGTTTTTCATGAATGAACAGGTTGCTTGCTTGGATGCCTTTTTGGATATGATGTTTTGGGGTTCGGGTGTGAGCTAGCGGTTGTTGTCCCTGGAAGTTTTCACCTCTAGACGGTATTAGCTAGTTTTGCTAAACACTTGTTCTTTGCTAACATTTTAAGAGACCCCGTCTCTTTGTTGTAATTCCGTATTTAGTTTGTAACATTTTGACACACCTCGTGTTATATATATCTTGCATGTTTAAAGGTTTTTTTAAAATACCGTATTTCCGCATATTATTTCACATGCTTGTATGTTTTATATTTCCGCATTCGCGAGGGTTGTCACACTCAAAGCCAAGCAGGATGATTCAAGTAAAGTAGGACTCCTGGAAGCCCAATTAGCCCTTATGCAGCAACAAGTAGGAAGCTCTTCCCAATCCAAGGAACATATCAACGTCACTAACCACGTAGTGGTATGTGAGACATGTGGGATTGGAGGGCATAGTTTTCAAGAATGTAGAAGTTCAATAGAGCAAGTCAATGCCTATCAAGGATATAGGCAAGGCAACGCTTTCTCAAACTTCTATAATGAAAACACAAAAAACCATCCATTTTTGTCCTACAAAAGCACTAACATTCAAAATCCCCAACAACAAATTCAACAGCCATTCATACCACACCAACAGAAGCCTTACAATCTACCTGGTTTTCAAAACCAGAGACCTTCATTCCAACCCAACTTCAATCAACCATACCAAAATCAACCTCAACACCAACCACCTCAAATTCAAGGCCAACCTAATGATTCAAGCTTGAGCAAAATTGAATCCATGCTTCTTCAAGTTGTTCAAAAACAAGATTCAATGTTTGCTCAACTTCAAAAGAGTGATCAAGCTCAAAGTGTTGCCATCAAGATGCTTGAAACTCAAATGGCCCAATTGGCTGCCTCTAATGCCCAAAGAAAACAAGGCCAACTCCCACCTCATGGTGAACAACCGAGGGACACCGCAAATGCTATCACCCTTAGGAGTGGTACCACTTATACGGAACCTCAGCAACCCAAAGAACCAACAGTTGAGCCTACACAAGTAGAGAGCCAAAAAGATTCTCAACCATCCACCGCTAAGGAAGCGGAAGACAAACCTGAAAAGAAGGATGAACCTGAAAAGGAACCCATCAAAATTCAAGTTCCATTTCCCCAACGTTTGAGGAGAAATCATAAGGAAACCCAGTTCAGCAAATTCATGGAAGTAGTCAAAAACCTCCAAGTAACGGTTCCCTTCACTGAATTAATCACTCAAATCCCTTCTTATACGAAATTTATGAAGGATATCTTAACTAAGAAAAGGACTTTAGATGATGTTGAAATCATAGCATTCACCGCTGAATGCAGTGCGTTATTGCAAAATAAGTCCCCTCCTAAGTTAAAGGATCCTGGTAGTTTCTCTATAGCTTGCACTATAGGCACCTACACTATTGATAAAGCTTTATGCGATCTAGGTGCTAGTGTAAGCGTCATGCCCTATTCCATATGCGAAAAATTGAATATGGGAATTCTCAAATGCACAAGTATCACCCTGCAAATGGCAGATCGTTCTCTAAAACAACTTATGGGAGTTTTAGAAGATGTACCTGTTAGAGTAGGAAGATTTTTCATTCCAGTCGATTTCATAGTGTTAGATATGGCTGAAGACTCGCTAATCCCTATCATTTTAGAAAGGCCATTTCTACACACTGCGGGAGCAGTAATCGATGTCAAGAATAGAAGATTGACATTAGAAGTAGGTGATGATAAAGTCACCTACAACTTAAACAATGCAATGAAGAGCCCTATGCTTGAACAACATGAGCCTTGCTGTTTCCTTGACATTGTCGACTCAATCATTGATGAATATCTGTATCCAGCAATAATTGAGGATCCTTTAGAAGCAATTTTATTGTTAGAGGATATCTCTGAGAACGACAATTTTAAGATCAGTGAGCTGGAAAGGGACTTGACTGGAAAAGAGATACCATCTGAAGAAGTTAAGGAGTTCATAAGCTTAATTGATGCTCCTGCCAATGCAGAAGTACATAAACCCGAACTTAAACCTCTTCCCTCAAATCTAAAATATGCCTTTTTAGATGAATCTGAATATTGCCCAGTCATAGTGAGTGCTCTCCTAGATAAAAATCAGTTAAACTCACTATTGACTGTCTTGAAAAAACATAAGAAGGGAATAGGTTATAAACTTGAAGATCTCACTGGCATAAGCCCCGACTTCTGCATGCATAGAATCAACTTAGAAGAAGGCCAAAAACCTTGTGTTCAAGGTCAACGCCGTCTTAATCCTAACATGCAAGAAGTAGTAAAAGCTGAAGTTATGAAATTGCTAGATGCTGGCATAATCTACGCAATTTCTGACTCGAAATGGGTTAGCCCTGTTCAAGTTGTTCCCAAGAAAGGAGGAACAACAGTAGTCAAGAATGAAAAGAATGAGCTCATCCCCACAAGGATTGTGACGGGATGGCGTATGTGTATTGACTACAGGAAGTTGAATCAATCAACTCGAAAAGATCACTATCCTCTACCCTTCATTGATCAAATGCTAGAGAGGTTAGCTTGCCACAAATATTTCTGCTATCTAGATGGTTACTCAGGATTTTTCCAAATTCCTATCCACCCTGAGGACCAAGAGAAAACCACCTTCACCTGTCCCTATGGTACTTTTGCTTATCGTCGAATGCCATTTGGCCTGTGTAATGCACCTGAAACTTTCCAGCGTTGCATGACTAGTATCTTTTCATATTTTGTTGAAACTATCATGGAAGTATTCATGGACGACTTTAGCGTCTATGGCATTTCCTTTGATAATTGTTTAACAAATCTATCCAAAGTACTAGAACGCTGTGAAGAAGTCGACCTTGTTCTCAATTGGGAAAAGTGTCACTTCATGGTGAACGAAGGTGTAGTTTTAGGACACATCATTTCTGAGAGAGGTATTGAAGTGGATCGAGCTAAGATCCAAGTTATTGAACAACTGCCACCACCTGCTAATGTAAAAGGAATCAGGAGTTTCCTTGGCCACGCCGGTTTCTACCGACGATTTATTAAAGATTTTTCAAAAATAGCCAAGCCCCTGACTGAGCTCCTTTTCAAGGATGCACCTTTTAATTTCACAAAGGAATGCCTTGAGGCATTCAACAAAATCAAACGCGCTTTAATCACCGCACCTATAATCCAGTCACCTGATTGGAATCTTCCATTTGAACTTATGTGCGATGCGAGTGATTATGCCGTTGGAGTTGTTTTGGGGCAAGAAAGGAAAAGTTCCTTCATGCAATTTACTATGCTAGTAAAACCTTAGATCCTGCCCAAATCAACTATGCCACCACTGAAAAAGAACTTCTTGCCATTGTCTATGCCTTAGACAAATTCTGTTCTTACCTTATAGGATCAAAAGTCATTGTTTACACTGACCATGGTGGCTTGAAATATCTGCTTTCAAAGAAAGAGGCAAAACCTCGGCTTATCCGATGGATCTTACTCCTTCAAGAGTTTGATTTAGAGATCCGGGATAAGAAAGGAGCAGAAAATGTAGTCTCTGACCATCTCTCAAGGATAAGAGTAACTGAAATAGGATTACCAACGCCAATTAATGATTCGTTTGCTGATGATTCATTAATGGCAATTGTTGACTCTTCTCCTTGGTATGCTGATATGGCCAATTTTCTTGTCAGTCGCCAGCTAGCTTCTGACCTTTCTTATAACCAAAGAAAGAGATTTTTGCATGATGCAAAATTCTTTGTTTGGGATGACCCTTATCTTTTCAAGCAGTGCTCAGATGGTCTTTACAGACGATGTATCCCCCAGTGGGAAGTTAAAGGAGTTTTAGAAGGATGCCACTCATCTGCTTATGGTGGTCATCATGGTCCGTCCAAAACCGTAGCCAAAGTCTTACGATCCGGGTTTTTCTGGCCCTCGATGTTTAAAGATTCCAAAGACTTTGTTATGGCTTGTGACGCTTGTCAACGAATGGGTCAAATATCAAAGAGACATGAAATGCATCAAAACGGCATATTAGAAGTTGAAATATTCGATGTTTGGGGTATTGACTATCAAGGACCATTCCCTTCTTCTAACGGAAATCGTCACATCTTAGTCGCTGTCGACTATGTTTCTAAGTGGGTAGAAGCAATTGCCACCCCCACCAATGATGGTAGAGCTGTGATACGGCTATTTAAGAAGATCATCTTTCCACGTTTTGGTGTACCCAGAGCCGTGATTAGTGATCGAGGAACTCATTTTGGAGAAAAGCAGTTAGACACTCTGCTTGTCAAATATGGTGTGTATCACAGACGAGGATTTGCCTACCACCCTCAGACCAGAGGTCAAGTAAAAGTCTCAAACAGAGAGCTCAAAACAATTCTTCAGAAAGTAGTCTCAAGATCCAGAAATGATTGGAGTAATAAGCTCGATGACACCATATGGGCTTATCGCACAGCTTTCAAAACCACGATTGGGACATCTCCCTATCGATTGGTTTATGGAAAGGTCTGTCATCTTCCTGTCAAGTTAGAGTAAAAAGCTTACTGGGCTATCAAAAAACTTAACTTAGACACTAAGTTTAGCGCTGATAGACGACTTTTGCAACTCAATAAGCTAGAAGAATTTCGTTTGCAAGCTTATGAAAATTCTAGAATCTATAAAGAGAAAACGAAGCGTTGGCACGACAAGAGGATAATTAAGAAAGAATTTAATGTCGGTGACCAAGTACTTCTTTTCAACTCCCGTCTGAAAATTTTTCTGGGAAAACTTCGATCACGATGGTCTGGACCATTCACTGTCACATATGTGAGCAAATACGGCTATGTGGAACTAATGACTAGCAATGGTGAGAAATTCAAGGTCAATGGACACAGACTGAAACTCTATTATAGCAATTCTATCATGGGATGCCTAGATAATGTCTTTATGGAGCGTCCATCCACAACCCAATGATTTCTTCGAAAAATTCGTCGAGCAGGACGTTAAACAAGCGCTTCTCGGGAGGCAACCCGTGTTTTCGCTTTTTGCATTTTTGTTTTTTTTTTCCCTTTTACGTTGTTTTGGTAGATTTCCTTTGCAGATGAAAGAGTTTTTGAAGAATCTCTGAAGACCTTCCTTGTCAAGTCCAAAAGACTAGCTTGGGGGAGTCCGCGCTGACTAGTATGCTTCATTCTTCTTTCATTTTTCCTTTCTTCCCATTAAGCATCTCGTTGCAAATTTAGTCTTTGTGCTCACATTGAGGACAATGTGATGTTTAGCTTGGGGGAGGGATTGCATTTTCCCATTTTGCATTTTAGTTATATTTTTCAAATTTTGAATAAGAAAGAGAAGATTTTAGAGAGAGATTTTAAAATTTTGAACACAATTGAATGCTTTTCATGATTTGCTTGCTTGTTTATTATGCTATCATGTTACATTTCCCAAACTTAGAGCTTTCAAACCACAATGATTCAATATTCATTGAATTGAGCATATATGGGGAAGTGTTGTACACAGTAGGCATGGGATGAATCTATAGATGAGTACGCTTGACCTTGACATTTGGCAAGTTACATACATTGGAAGGTAGAACCTCCTTAGACTGGTACATCTATACCAGTCTCATTTAGGTGTGTGTAGTTCTCCTTGTGATGTGTGTCATGTCAAAACGCATAAGTATGGTTCTCATTTCATTTCTATATGCATTGCATTCATGATTCACTAAGATTTGAAGCCTTTTTCACTTTAATTTGCCCCTCAAAATAAGCCCCTTCATACAAATGCTTCTAATAGCTACAAATAAAAACTGCCTACCTTTTGAGCTAGTAGCTAGACTATGGTGTATGGGTGCTCTTTTGAGAAGATTTGTTCTTATCTGTCAAAGTGAATTTGGAAGAACGAAAAAGTTCAAGAAGTGAAGTTATGTTCAAAAGAAAAGAAGAAAAAATAGAAAAAATGAAAAATCGAAATAAAAGAAAAAGAAAAAAAAGAAATAAGAGAAGAAGTTTTGAGTATCTCTTCAAAATGTCAAATCAATAGAAGGAGTTTACCCTTGTGTTTCGTGTGTAATAAGCCAAATCGTTACTTCTGGCTTCGTTATCCGTCTTTTGGGAATTCATCAAAAGTTTGGATTGAGTATTCATTTATCATTGGTCAGTTGCTAGCTCATTCTAAACTTCACATGACCATAACTGTTTGTCCACCTTTCACCCATTTCCCAAAGCCTTCTTCTTATTTTTCGGCTTCTTTTCTATGTGCATTGTGATCTTTGACTTGTGTTTTGAATTCTTTACCATATTAGACTGCAGACACATTTTCATAAGTCGTAGATAGGTGAGTGTCTCAAAAACATTTACACATAAAGAAATCACCTTTTACATACAATGAGTGTTCGAGTGTGCCGTGAGAGTCCATTTGTCAAAAGATCATGCAAGAGCTGAAATTCTGTAGTGAAATTCTTTGTGCTACGCCGTTATGTAAATCTCAGCCATGTTTATGTATCATTCTTGCCCACGTTGTTTTGGGTTATGATTCATTATGTTTTCAAAGCTTTATGCTGACATTTGTTTCTTGATGGTATAGTAGCCAATGCTTGCAACCTTGTCCTGGTATTGTTTGTTATGTTTGCTTGAGGACAAGCAAAGGTTTAGCTTGGGGGAGTTTGATAAGTGAATATTTGTATGATTTTAACCCCCATTTTAGCTCGGTTTTGTATGTCATTTGTGCTTTGTTAAGCCATTTTATGAGCTAATATCGTCTTCTAGGTGAATTCCTGTGTTCTAACCTGTTTTGTAGGGAAACTGACGTTTCTACGCCCTTTTTCTATATTTACGAGCATTTGCCTAGAACCCGACGATTTGAAGAAGCAAGTTTGACCATGTCAAAGGCATTTCAAGAAGGTTCACTAACGCAAAAGAGAGAAGAAGCAAAGACAGTTTCGTAGTTGTCGAAGGATCAATTAATTAGGCGAGAGAATTCATCGCTTTACATCAAACCCCATCAACAAACCCAATTGGAGAGGTCAAGGGGGATGATGGAAGTCAAGTCAAAGCAAAGGAAGCTGAAACGTTAGTCAAGAGCTTCTAGATGTCCACTTACCCGATCGGGTAAGTGTGTACCCGATCGGGTATTCCTGCTGATCCGAGCATGATGCTTCAATTTCCTATTTTTGTCTTATATGTTCAATGCTCGACCTCTCCTCCACCAAACCCTAATGCTATATATAGATGCTCCAGCCTCTCTTCTCAACACACAATCATCCATACAACAATCTTCTTACAAATCCTCTTTAGAATAATCTTTTCTTTTCTCTTTAGTTTTAGTCTTTCTAGTTTAGATGATTTTCTTCTTTTATCTTTAGTTCTTAGTTTATTTCTTTCCATTTCATATCAAAACATTAGCTTAGATCAATAGGAATTTCAATCTTTGTGATCTACTTTGTTGGGTACAAGAGTTGTAATTCAAGGTACGATTATTCTATGCAAGGGATTTCTATTATTGTTATCGCTTTCGTTGTTGATCGTCACCTAGGTACTTCTATTGTATCCTTTGTTTAATGTCTTTTCGGTTTTCTATTTGATTGTTATCCTCTTTACATATTGTCTTAGATTCATTTTCATGTTGTTATAATCGTAATTTCATTTCTTAGATTGTCAAATAGCGTCGTTATTATCGCCACATAGAGAGTCTTAAAACATTGTCAAAAACCAACTAAACATGCCTATCCTAGTTTTCATTGTTAATATCATCTTAGACATAAACATAATCATGAGTGAGTAGTCACCTTTCTAGGGTGTAGGGTAGCCATGTTAGATTGATTAAAAGATGACAATTGGATAAAAGAAATTGTGCCTTTAAAACATTGTGTCTATGCATGTTTGGACTTTAACAATAGTTGACGATTCCTGATCAAAATCATTGACTAGTATGGAATTCTTTTCCAAGGTAGACATACGAGAATTGAATAGACAAAGCATGACATGGTAGATTAAGACCTAGTAAATCGCCTAAATGCCTGCTAGACCATCTGATCTATGAATGTAATGAACACATCATTCTTACGAACTCGCAATGAATTATTTGCATATCCTAAATCCAATTTCATCAATATGTCAATCTACATGTGTGAACCTAATTCCCTAGATGCTTCTCATTACTGTTAATTCATCATTTGCTTTATTGTTTTCATTTTAGTTTGCTTTTATTTTGCTTTTATTTATGTTCTTTATTAGTTTAGAATTCAAAACCTCAAAACCCAGAAAATCGTTAGACAAAACTCAATCGTGAGACGATTCACAATCCATAGGAAATACCATCTTCCTGTGTGGGAAATCGGTATTACCACAATACAATTATTATAGGATTATAACGAAATAGTAATAACTTGATTATACTAGTCATAAACGAAAACAAGAATAAGAGTATAGATTTAGAAATCAACCTCCGGTCCTAGCAATTGGCGTAAAGAACAGAGATATCAAAGTAGGTATCCTCCTAATCGTTGCACCCAAGATTGTATGAGATATGCCCTTGAATTGCTAGAAGTTTTCAAAAGTTACTGTTAACCTTTTGTTTTGTGTTTTTGTCAAAAGTTACTGTTAACTTTTGTCTTTGTGTGAATGATAGAGAGGCTGTGTGAGAGAGAGATGAATTAGGTTAGAATTTTCTACTGCTTTTCTTCCTCTTTCTCACGGCACACATAGGTTTATATGGATACTGAGTTTCGGTCATTTTAGCTTCCAATATAATGTAATATATTATAATCATCATTTGTCAAGGACCGACATTATAATCCATCATTAATTATAAATATTCATATATTTATAATTTGCCAATTAATTATAACAGTTTATGTTTAATTAGCTTACATTATATACAACAATTAAATATAACTTTTTATATTCAATTTTACGAATTACAGTTAATTCGTCTCAGCTAACTTTATTTAATCATTATTAAATAATTGTCTCATCATCACATTGACTAACCTTTTAGTCAAATACACTGACTAACCTTTTAGTCATTTAATAGGGCATCAATATGATCATTTTATCAAATAATCACATCTCTCAAACACATCCTATAGGTGTGACTTTTAGGGACCAGTTGATCACCGCCATCTGTATGACAATAACGTCAAACTTATCTAGCAAGCCAACCGTTATTGATAAACGTTAATCAACTGATTATTATACAAAGTATACCATGTGAACCTACAGAGATTTATTTATGTTATTGCACTAACTGTGGAGGACACTGGCTCCAACAATCTCCCACTTGTCCGTACAAGTGTATGTGCGATAACCGATTCTCATATCCATAATAAATTTCTCCCACTCAATGTAAACCAATTTGAAAAGTCCGTATTCACAAAGGTCGTAGTTTACAAGTGATCAGTATGAAGAGTGGTTTCCCCGACTAGAGAGTAACTTAACTGATAAACGAATCTATATTCGAGCATGGCCATGCATTTCAGTTACAGCTCCTCGAGTGGCCCTGAGAAATATCATATCCTGATAAAGGTTGGATATTTTCTTCAACTCGAATCTTGCAGATACAAGCGCAGTATGAAATGACCCAGTAAAAATCTACTTAGCCTCCTGTTACGGTCGACCATGAGAAAGAAACCAAAGTCACCCAAAAACTGCCTTTATCTCAAGAGACAGTCGATAGTCAAAAGAATCGACTCTAGGAAAACTATGGAAGTCCTATCCACGACCTGACACCTAATGTTCTGAAACATTTAGGAATCCATAACATGGTCACAAAATTGTCCTGCGAGGTATCATTATAACTCGCATATGTGATCGATCAGTCAACTGTTTGACTTATGGCTCGTTGAACCCACCATCAATCGACTGCACAGAATAATTGCCAGAGTTATCAGCTCATATAGGCGATTACGGACCAAAACAAATATAATGTAATTCAGTTCACTTTGTGGTGTTCAATGTTGTCAGTACAACCCACATGAAAAACAAAATATAAAACAAAACGATGATTTTATAGATAGTTTTTATGAAAAAGATACAGGTGTCTAATCCATACAAAACAACTAATACAACTCAGGAACACGTTTGATTCCCATGGAAATAACGTGCCCTTCATGTTTATCATATCTCAATGGTTTAGTGAGAGGATATGCGACGTTATCATCCGTAGCAATCTTGTCTATCACTAT
>JAIUZE010024297.1:0-12550 GCA_022085475.1 Heliosperma pusillum | reverse complement strand
GGATTATTGACTTTATTTACCTGCACGAACAAACCTTGTTGTAATAGAGCTTATTAAGTAAACTTAATAATTAATCATTATAAAAATATCTGATTTTCGTACTAGTTAAGCTATGAAATTTATCACATTAGGCTGACATGCGTCTAATGATATTCAAATTACCATGAGATTCGTTATTATGCATGATGGTGAAATATAAGCAAATAAGACGATAAATATATTTTATACTCCCTCATATTCAATGTAATCTTCCCTTTTCATTTGGGCTCTTTGATTAATTAAATGAATTTGGAGCACACAAAACACTCAACCCCACATGCAATTGAATATAGATCACACAAACCATACAACCCCACATCCGAAAAAGGTAATAGGGAAGAAAACTTGAATAGCCCAAAAAGCAAATGGAGAAGAACATCTTGAATATGAGGGAGTATATCAATAAGTTTATTTTTTCTCAAAAACTAAACATTACCTACGTTTCAAAAATACTAACTAAAATTTTTTATCTTTTTAAAAATTGACATTTATCGGTTTTTTTAATAAAAAAACACTAGTATACGTTCTCCCTTATGTGGCGTTTATTTTGAAAAATGCAAAATATGTGTTATTTCAGGCTTTCTTTATTTTATTTTTTTCCAAAAACTCCTCAAATAAATTTGTTTTTTTAAAAAAAATGAGACTAAATTTGTATTTGCTTCTGATTGACATAAACACTTCAAATTAGGATCCTTAAGTTCATTATTTACTACTAGTGCATGATTAAGATATAGAGGTTATCATTCATGTTAGCAGGATTGGATGCTTGTTATAAGAGTTTCATTATACATACCTGCACCTTATAGACATCAAGGTTTGCGCGAATACACCTTTTGCAAGCCACTTGATGATGATCGGGCAAGGCTTGTTTAATATATTATTGCGTTTTCGCGATACTTTCTATGTCGGTTTATAAAATGCTACTCAAAAATAAAGTTCATTACTTCAGTCGTTATGCACGTCCAATTAAGGTATTTTTTTTTACAGTAGTTATAGTCTCCGATGCAAAAATTGTTTCTACTTTCAAATCCACTCTCAAGCGGCTTAAGAAATTTCCAGAATTTGTTAATGATTTTTTGTTTGTTTTAGATTTTAAGTCGTATACATACAACATTATCATAAATATTAAATTCTATACCTTCTTCTAGAAATAAGCAAACAAGCGAATTTGAGCCGTGGGAGAACATTTAACTAGAAGTGACGCAAGGATGCATGCGTCACTTAGAAGCATTTTATTTAGATTTGCACCGCTTCCAAGTGTCAAGAAAATGGAACATACTCGAACTTTGTTAAACTAGTTGAAACTGTTTTGTCCAATTTTAATCATGCCCTATAATTTAAAGTGCAAAACAGTGGCGAAACACACTACTGAATTGAGATTAATAACACAATAACAAAAGTAGATAAGATTAAAATATTTTAGATTAATACAATAATCCTCGAGAAAACATTCAGAAATGGTAAGTCTCAAAATAGTAACTAATACAACCCAATACTTGTATAAAAACAACGTTTATAACAATCCAATAATAGACTCGCGGGGTTCTAACGCTATACTAAGCAGAGTATGTCCGAGCAGACTACTCGCTAGCCTCACCACTCTGTGACACTCCGCGATTTCTCAATAAAGTAAACATTTAGATTTGCAGCGGAAAACACGAGATTGTAAAAACTTTAAATGAAAAAATCGCGAATGTCACTTTTATGTTATAAAACAAAAGCTTACTTAATGAATTGTTTATACAAACCGTAACTTAAGTAAATACCAGGGATCTCGATCCCTTGATAAAAACACAAATAAGATAATAAAACTAATACAAATTACAACGCAAAAAGAGAATCGCTGAAAGTACAACGCTCGCTAGCTTACTCGTCAAAACCCCATGCAAACACCAACCTGCAACCTGTTTATTCATGAAACATGAATGCCAGAGTCAGTGGGGAGTAACTCGGGGTTCTCCTAGCCATATCACATTAATTCAATCATAATTAGAGCATGTAAGCATACATCATCATACGTATATAGATATCATGCCGATTACAACGATAACACTTTCTAAAACCAATATACGCATGTGAGGAGTAACATGATATGATCATCATATAAAAAAGACAAGGGAAGATTGACCTTGACAACTATATTGCTACTAACGGCTTGCATCTCACCGCTAGTAACCATATAATTGAAGAGGTTGGAGACAACACACACAAAATAATAATAGGCATCTAACAATCCAATACACATCCAACAACCATCATGTGAATCAAACTTATTATCACGGTAAATGAGACGCACTAGCATTTGGACTTTGCAAGTCAGGTCAATGTAAGTCCACAGGATAAACGTTTCTCTGAACCGATTACGATAAACATCTCGTATACTCATGACCAAGACGAACAAGGCCACGGAATAAACGTTTCCCTGAACCGTATACGATAAACATCTCGTATACTCGAGACTCTAATCCTTCAGGTAGGACGAAAAAAACCGCTAATCTAAACGTAGCCGGACTCTCGGGATAAACCCTCCCGATTCGATATGTGATAAACCTCGCATCCAAGACTCAATCCTTCGGCTTAACCCATACGAAAACAAGTAACCTCAAATTCGGCTAAACCCACACGAAAGAGACGGAAAGAGCACAAGCATCATCTTCCGGCTAAATCCGCACGGGAGATGAGGTCAAGAATAAACAAGCAAGTACGCTACATGCAATGATACCACCTCGCATGGATACAACATTTGACAACCGGGCCGATCAACGCTAAGCGTTTGCCTCCTAATAATGTCGTCGTATCCCCACAAACATATGCCTAAGCACAATAGGATGTACCTCTATCGCTCTGACACGAGGCCTAATTAGTATAAGGGTATAATCGGAAAATGAGAGTACAATATCATCTAACAACCAAGACTCAACCGACTACTCAAGGCATAAATGACATACATGAGTTAAACATCCAAAAAAACATGTTACATAAGCATTAGACCGAGTTTAAGAAGGATAATAAATAAGAACCATAAAGCCCATCTCAAAACAACATGTTTAGAAACTATCTATGTGACAACCCTCGCGAATGCGAAAATAAAACATACAAGCATGTGATTTAATTAGCGGAAATACGGTATTTTTAAAACTTTTTACATGCAAATAGAAAATACGAGGAGTGTCAAATATTACAAACCAAATACAAAATACTACAAGAGACGTAGTCTCTCAAAATGTTAACGAAAGACAAGTTATTTAGTATCTAGCTAATGAACGTCTAGAGGTGTTTCATCCAAGGACAACGCCCGCTAGCTCACACCCGAACCCAAAATACCAAGCAAAATGCCGTCCAATGAAGCAACCTGTTCATCCATGAAAAACATGAACGCCACAGTCAGTGGGGAGTAACTCCGGGTTCTCCCAGCCATATTACATTAAACGTACATAAAAGGAAATACAAAAGTAGAAACATGCATATATAGATATACATGTGAAATACGATAAGGATAGATAGGCAATTCAATATATAATGATAAGAGCATATGGAATACAAATCCGAATCCATCATATTACACAAAGACTTGGGGAAGACACTCTTAGGCAACCGAATACGCTCACTAGGGCTTGCATCTCACCGTTAGCGGTATAAGTTTGATAAGATTGAGACTCGGCAAACAAACCATGCCAAGTCATGCGAAGATCATAAGTAATCAATAATGAAATCATCCATCCAAACATACCAATACATTGACGACATCTCTCACGGTATATGAAACGCACTAGCACCGTGTACATGGCAAGTATGATTAAAAGGCATCCACGGGATAAACATTTCCCTGAACGCATACACGATTCCATTCATTTCGTATATGTAGACTAATTTCCTCCCGGTAGAACGACGATAATAATACGGTCGTAGTCTAAATCTGGCCAGACTCCCGAAATCACATTTTCCGGTTCGACATGCGATAAACATTTCGCATCTAAGACTCGGTCAATCAAAGACGCCGAGTACCCCAAATTCGGTCGACATTCACGAAAGAGGCGGAAAAGAGCACAAGCCTCATAACAAGCGGTACGCTACATGCAAATAACACCACCTCGCAAATACACAACATTTGACGGCCGGGTCGATCAACGCAAAGCGTTCGCCTCCCAACAACGTCGTCGTATGCCCACTAACACATGCAATTAAGCAGTAAGGATACATCCCCGTTCCGACATTCCAGCCTTACGAACGTGGAGGTAGCCAAGGGAATGAGAGTACAAAGCACATAGAAAATTAGTGCTGAAACCGTAACATTTGTAAAACCCAACTCAAAGTGAGACATACCAAAAACCGTCACAAAACATGCGATACAAGCGAGTGAAATATCATATATTCAAAACATTAATATTTAAAGTCATTCCGTAAATTTATACGATAAATGAACCATCGGAAATATTATAAATGAAAACGTAAACAAGAATTTCAAAGAACTTCCAGCAGGTGGCAGCCGGTCAGGTGGACCGGCCACCGGCCACCCGGCTGGTACCAATTATCATATGAAAAACTAACATGAAGGAGCAGCGTGTCCCAGCCGGTCAGGTGGACCGGCTGCCGGCTACCCGGCTGGGACCAAAGGCATAAGAGGAAAACAAAGGGGAAAGGTAGAGGTGTCTCAGCCGGTCGGCTGACCGGCTGCCGGTCGGCCGGCTGAGACCTAAATCATGCATAAACTCTCACGTAACACCACCAATATACAGCCACTGCCCCAGCCAGTCAGCTGACTGGCTGACGGTCGGCCGGCTGGGGTCAACATCACACGAAATATACCATTTCACCAAGGATCAACATTTAACAACAATCATCTATCATCGTAAATCATCAATTCTCATATAAATTCTCAACTAACAACATCCATTACCAACAACACAATCCCTAAGCTTACTAATCATATTCTAATTACGATTTCTAACATAAAAAACACGTAAATGATATCGAGTAACCCTTCTCCGTTACCTTTTTGCGTCTTTACTCCGCGTCAATGTCCTCTTCAATCAAGAAGTAGTCTTTGTCGGGATCTTGGAGGTCACCACCTACAAATAGATAATAGAAGATGAATATAATTCACCTTTGAGAAAGACGGATAAATTGAAAAGCGAGAACGACGGTAATTTTATTAACAATACGGATAGAGGAAGATGAGAGGGAAAGAATGAGACGAACTTACGTGAATTTGAGCGAGAATTGAAAGAGTTATGACGATTCTAAGGTGGATCAAAAATGGAAGTTAGGTTTTGGGGTATCTTGGTGAGGAAGAAGGAGATGTTGAGTTGTGAGGAAGTTAGGGTTAGGGTGAGTATGAGATCGAGTAAGTGGAAAAAGTCAAGGAAAGGTCAATGACGTCTTAAAACGTGATTCACTTGAAATCTCGCGAAAAATCCAAATACGAACTCGGAAATTCTAAATTCGACACGGGAAATTTAATTCTAAACTAAAACTAAATTTCGCTGAAAAGTATCCGTAAAATATTTTTACTATAAAAATAGGGTACATTTGCGGGTCTTACAATCTAAAATAAGGGGTAAACTTTAAACAGCCATAACTTGAGTTTTAGACATGATAATGAAGTAATTCTAAGTTGAGCTAATAGCGTATCCTCTTACAGTTCCAATGGTAGGTCACACGCCCAAAACAAGCAATAAACGAGGGAGATATAACCATTTTACGAAAGTTGGGTAGTCACACAGTAGGCACTCGGTCGAGTGACAACGCTACTCGGTCGTGTGACCTCCTCTCGGTTGAGTGATCATAACACTCGTTTGAATGTTCGACAATCAGGGCTTCTGTTTCGAGGGACTCGGTCAAGTGACTATGGCACTCGGTCGAGTGACCTTCACTCGATCGAGTGATTATATTACTGGGTCGCGTGTTCGACAATTAGGGGCTTCTGTTTAGAGGGCACTCGGTCGAGTGACCTCCACTTGGTCGAGTGATCATAACACTCGTTCGAGTGTTCGACAATCCGTGCTTCTGCTTCAAGGGCACTCGGTCGAGTAGCTCAAGTACTCGGTCGAGTGACCTCAACTCGGTCGAGTGGGTCACCCTAGTCGGTCGAGTATGCCACGGGACAACATAAACAAGTGTTTAAAACATTTGAAACCTAACAAAAGGGTAATATCGACTCAAATTCGACACTCAACAACATTCCAACATCATGTGAGTCAGAAAGCATCCAACACAAGTATCAAGGAAATTAATTCGACAAACCTTAATGACTTTAACACACAATTAATTAACAAGAGGGTAGATTAACTACCACACTATCAACATTCAACGTTTTAACATATGAGAGCATGAATTCATACCATTAGTTAAGAAAGAACTCCTCTTGAGACATAAAATCAAACATTGTATCAAAGTAGTTATTAATTGGCCTTGAGACATCTTAGTTTGATACACTTGTGACAAGCCTAAATGCGGTGTCGTTAAATCCGCTAATTAGCTACGATCAAATAACAATTTATAACTCCTAAACAAACACAAACTATCTTAGATAAAGGTAGTAAAATGATAAGAATAGGGTCGAACCCAAGAGAAGGCGGTATTAACTAAATTAATCTAATCTAGACTCTTGCAAAAAGCCAATTAACAAAACTAATTACTAATTAATTACTCTAATTACAAATTAAGACACTAATTAAGACAAAAGCTTAAATTAATTACAAACTATGATATTCACAATGAGAAAACATGTAGGATAACATATAGGGAGAAATTTGGTTAAAAAGATTACTCAAATTGAAACATGAAATTCTAGGCTAGACAATAGAACAAACACCTTCTATGCAAGAAATCAAATATGAGAAAAGTACTTAGTGCAATTATCCCAAGCAACACAACAATTAGCAAAGATGACCCTTTTATACCTCTCTTCTCATTTATCTAATACTACCTCCTAAGAAATAGTCAACATGGATTAAACCAACCAAGATTGACCCTTTACAACTTAACCAACACTTATTAAAACATAAGCCCAATCAAAGAAGTAAGCTTTAAGTATTAAACCAAAGGATTAAGCTAGAATCATGCAACTCAACACTAAACCATGTTAAAATCACACAACATATAATTTATCACTCAAAAGACTCTAACTTTAAACCAAAGTTGAAGTCTTTCAAGTTTACTTCACACATTCAAGTATAGGTTGACAAATCCTACCAAGAACAAGCATTCATTAAGCAAATAAGATGTCAAGCTAGTCAAACTAAACATTCATCTACTCAACATGAAAGATTAACACAATAAAATTATATTAAACAAGGAAGAAGAGGATTAGAGAGTCATACAATGTTAACGATGTGAACTTGTTCCAATTACACTAAGAAATGGAGAATTAGCTACCCATAATCCAATATTACAACCCAAAAATGAAGTTCAACCAAATTACAAGCCAAAAATGAAGAACAAAAGTTGGGAGAATTCTAATGTGTTGTGTTGTGGAATATTGTATGCACTAGTAGAAAAAGTGCCATTGACATCGCCTTATTAACATCACTTTTTAATTAAAGCGATGTAAATAGCCTAACCTTAGTTATTGACATCGGTTTTAAAAACAAAATGATATATATATTTTTTTAATTATTATTTACATTGGTCATTAACATCGGCTATTTGAAAACCGATATTAATTTATTTATGTTTCATCGGTTTTGCTGAAACCGATGTTACTTTTATTTATTTATTACTATTTACATCGACCATTAACATCGGTTATTTGAAGTCGATATTAATTTATTTGTGTTGCATCGGTTTTGCTGAACCCGATGTTAATTTAATCAGATAAAATTTATATTGCATCGGTTAATTAGTGAACCAACGTCACAAAAAGCAATTAACTTATACTTCTCAAATAATACGTACACTACTTCTCAAATAATATGTACACTGCTACTTCTCAAATAAGTTGACTAAGCAAAACCTAATTTCTCAAACAACCGCATAAGATCCGCGCTTTCCATCCCCTTCACCACCAGTCGTCGTCCTCCCCTTCACCACCAAGCGCCGGCCTCCCCTTCACCACTCGCGACCACCACAAGTCGTCTACCACAATCGCCGTCACCAAAATCTGCTATTACGTACAACAATCGCGCGCCTGCTACTATCGTCCCCTTCACTGCAATTGTTGTCACCACCCGTGACCACCCCAATCCGTCGTCACCAGCACATACCCGCGCGTCTACTATCGTCCACATATCCCTGTAAGTTTTAACAACATAAAACTCTCGTCTTTTCTTTCAATTTAATACGATTATGATTATGATTGTTAGTATGATTATGATTATTGTGATTATTATGATTATTGGGATTATGATTATTATGATTATTGTGATTATTGTGGCTGGTGGTTGGTGGTTATTGTTGGGCAAATGAGTTAGGGTAGTTCGGATAAAACGATCGATTTTTGCTACCCCAAATCTGATTAGTTGTAAGGAATAAATAGAACAAAGCGTATGATACTGGCATCAAATTCAGTGTGTCTCAGTGTATTTGGGTTTGATTTCCAGCCAGTTCGCCAGGGTTCGAGCCTTGCCAATTGCTTCATTGTTTTACTTAGTATTATTTATTTTTGACCCTGTTTCAGCCCTTACTAAAGGTTCTTTAAATGGCCTATAAATGCCAAATCAATATTTTATAATAGGCTGTATAAACAAAACAGGGGAAAGGCCAAGGCGTGGGATGGAGAAAAGGCCTATGTGGTGAGATGATGGTGATTTGTTATGAAGGTGAGGTAGACCATCAGCTATCACGGGGCCAGGCTGCTAGAGCTTGTATTGTGGCACTAGTTGAGTAGTAGTGAAACCTTGTTAGTCTTAAGTGTTAACATGCTTGGATGGGAATTCAAAGAGTTAGAAGGTGTGGTAGATGGATTGAAACCTTTGTTTGGAATTTGGATAGGGTCGAGATAAGGGGCGTGAATAAAGAATTTAGAAAGCAAATAATACAGAACTAGTGGAATTGAAGGAGTATGAGTTTGTTATGGATCATTTTTTTTTATTGTATTTCAACGTCTTCAAATATCTATGCGAGGAGTTATAATGGATTTTCTGTTGTCTATTTTTATTGGAACATAAATGTGCATACCAAGCCTTGAAACATAAGACATGTGGTAGATTTGTTAAACTTGGGTTGGATATACTTCCTCCGTAAACATTGCAATTTGCAAGTAGTGTGGCCCATAATTTACAACCTAACAAAATCCACCTTGGCCTTCATATAAATTCATTCCAACAGTATAATCATTCCCTCTAACCCTAACTCAATTACCATCTCTTGCATGTCCCTCTAACCTCACAATCTCACTTCTCCCAGTGCACCCTTAATCTTTGATCTCATTTCACCCTAAAAACCCTCTTCTTACTACCTCCTTCATCCAAAAAAAAAGCCACACTAGGGTTTAACGATGAGCAGGTCTGGTCAGCCTCCGGATCTCAAGAAGTAATTTATTTCCATTCTTCTCTCTTTTTTAATTTCCCACTTACATTCTTTCTTCTTCTTCTTTTTATTTTATTATTTTATTTATATGTTGTAATTATACCACTGTTTTATTTACTGCAGATATATGGACAAGAAACTCCAGAGTACATTTTCTCCTAATTTATGCTCTCTATATGGTTTTACATGTTAACTTTTAGTTAATCTAGTATGAGTTTTGAAAATTAGGATTAACATGAAAGACGGTAGTAGCAGCGTTTACCTGCATAGTAGTGAGTAATGTGTTTGTGAATTTGTATGTTGTTTTGGAGTGTGAATTTCTGTGTGTATTGTTTCTCGTTGATGCTATTGTGCCAATACAATGGAAATTATGGAATTAGGTATGAGTTATGAGGGCTATCAGTTGGATTGAACTCGTTTAATAGACGATCTATGACTTCAAATCTTCGCTTATTCGTATTTGATGGGGTCTTAGGAAAAGGAATATAGTAATGAGTTATGATGGGTTGAGACTTGGGAATTAAGGTTTAGACAGGCGACAATCATGTTTCCGTATTCTCTTAGTCACTCCGCTGTTGCCAATTGAATTAGTGACTAGATATAGGCTTCATTTTTGTGTTTCTTATTTAAAATTATGACATTCGTTATCACTTGTGCTTTGGTTTAGAGATTAGAAATTTTTGGTACTGATTGTTCACTTGTTGAGACTTATGTTTATGTCATTGTGTTTATTGCTTTGCGACACTTCATTCAAGATCAGTATTTTCTATAAGACTATCACCTGGTCAAAAAGCGCGTTCTGTTTGATTTAATGACTAAATTTATGCTCAATTTTGGGTTTCTTATTCAAAGACTATAAGATCATTTCATTAGTTTTCGAGATTGGAGTTTTTGGTTGTGATTGGTGACTTTATTGAGAGTCCTATGTCACTATTTATATGACTTTGCCACACTTTATTCTTTTATCACCTGCTGAAAAACCATCACAGTTGTTTGAAGTAGGTATTTCATCCATTGATTTGTGAGCAAGTTTACCTCCACATATGAATATTTCTAAAGCATCCATCAGCCATTTGTTTCCTAGATTCATAAAGGTTGTGTATCACTCTCTATTGGGACTAAAGATTTAACTTCCCTTTTTATGTCGTGTAACTCAATTAACTGACTTGAAAGAAATCTCATCTTATTGTTCTTTTTGTGTGACCATTAGTCTTTTCCTTGGCTTGGGTTCGCTTGCTCGTCCTTTAACCTGGACTCCAATGTTCCTCAACAAAGTATAGTGTCAAAATGATAGTTTGACACTATACTTGTTTAATTGATTAAATAACGGGGCTTACTAAGTCACTTTATTTAATTTATTATTACCTTGTGATTGTAGCGTATATGTTTGAGCTTATAGTCTTTACTTAACTATTAAATTTGTAAAAATATAGTGACGTCAACAGCCACGAAGTTATGAGTGTGGTTATTATGTTATGAAGTGGATGTATGATATTACCTTACACAACGCATCATCGGAGGACGACATAGAAAAGGTATATCGATTTCTTAATATGTAATGACGTTGTTTGAATTTGTGTACAAATATATTTTTATTTAATTTTTTTTAAGTGCCTACCTCTTCTAAAATTGCGTTCATTCCCTGATTATCGTCCGTTTTTATGTAGTGTGTTTCAGGTACGGAAATGAACACTGAACTAATGAACGAGGTTCGAGAACTATGGTCACTTTATTGTGTAAAGAACATCTAATGTATGTAATAGGTTTAGATTCTTAGAAATTGCAACCGAACACATAAAACATTTTTTGTCGTAGGATCTAGCTAGTACTGTTTTTAATTACTTTGTTGAATGGATGGATTGTAATATGTATGGCATTTTTTGGTATGAAATGAAGCTGTGTTTGTTGGAAGCCGTGAGGTTGCTGGTTTATTGTTTGTGTCATTATCGATCCAGTTTGCAGGTATTTAATAGTGTGGGAATGTGAACTTTGCAAAGAAGGTGCTGCTGAATTTTATGCAGCATTTAATTGCGGCTATATTATTGAATTTGCATTGCTCAAATTTACATCGGTTATAGAAAAGAACCGATGTTAATGTAAATGCAATTTAATATAGTTTACATCGTTTACTAATTAAAACCGATGTTTATAACAGGTAAAATACATCGGTTTAAGTTATAATTGATGTAAATAAGGTGTTATTTACAGCGTTTTTGACCCAAAATCGATGTAATTAATGAATGTTGATATAGTTTACATCGTTTACTAATTAAAACCGATGTTTATAACAGGTAAAATACATCGCTTTAAGTTATAATTGATGTAAATAAGGTGTTATTTACAGTGTTTTTGATCCAAAATCGATGTAATTAATGAATGTTAATATAGTTTACATCGATTACTAATTAAAACCGATGTTTATAACAGGTAAAATACATCGGTTTTAGGCATAATGGATGTTAATAAGGTCATATTTACCTCGGTTTTGATGGAAAAGTGATGAAATTAAGACCTTATTAACATCGGTTATACCTACTAACCGATGTAATTTTAATGTCATTAACATCGGTTGTACAACCGATGTTTTTGCTAAAATAGCTGTAAACTACGCCCCCAGAAACATCGCCCAAAACCGATGTAAATAAACCTAAAAAAACGATGTGAATGACACTTTTTCTACTAGTGATGCTTCTCTCTCTACAATTTGGCTCTTTTATACCCTTGGCTCCGGAAACCTAGGGCCTTGAGAAATGGGCCTCAAAATGACAAGAGGAGAAGGAAGGAACACATGTCTAAGACCAGGACGCTGGCAGCGCCCACGGACGTTGGCAGCGCCCACAGACGTTGGCAGCGTAGTGGGACGCTGGCAGCGTTCACTGGCGCTGGCAGCGTTTCATGCTGCCAGTTTTCCCCCTTGGTTGAGCGCCTTGACTTTCGTTGACCCCTTTGGACTTTAGTCTCGCCTTGACTTCCATTGACCCTTTAGACTTGCTCTTCTTGCATTGATGATTTGCTTGTAGCCCACTCCAATTGTCGGGTTTGG
>JAIUZE010024296.1:0-12730 GCA_022085475.1 Heliosperma pusillum | reverse complement strand
TGTGAAGTTAATTTCCGCTATGAAAATGTTGAACGTTTTGAAGAGGGGTCATCAAGCATTTCTATGTGTAGTGACTACTTCCGATTCTTCTCTTCCTTCTTTAAAGGATGTTCCTATTGTTCGGGAATTTCCCGATGTATTTCCCGATGAATTACCCGGGATTGCTCCTGAAAGGGATGTTGACTTTTCCATTGATCTAGTTCCTGGAACTGGACCAATTGCCAAAGCTCCTTATCGTATGGCTCCTTCTGAATTGAAGGAGTTGAGAATTCAACTTGATGATTTGATTGAGAAAGGCTTTATTAGGCCTAGTGCTTCTCCTTGGGGTGCGCCCGTGCTCTTTGTCAAAAAGAAAGACGGTTCTATGCGAATGTGCATTGATTATCGTGAGTTGAACCGTGTCACAATCCAAAACAAATATCCTCTTCCTCGTATAATGATCTCTTTGACCAGTTACGTGGTGCTTCAACTTTTTAAAAGATTGATCTTAGATCGGTTATCATCAAATTCCCGTTCGTGAAGCAGATATTCCCAAGACTGCTTTTAGCTCGAGGTATGGTCATTTCGAATTTAAAGTGATGCCATTCGGTTTGACTAACGCTCCAGCAATATTCATGGATCAGATGAATCGTACCTTCAGGGAGTATCTTGATAAATGTGTGGTGGTATTCATTGATGACATTTTGATCTTTTCGAAATCTAAGGAAGAACATGCTGATCACCTTCGAACCATTTTGAGTGTTCTTCGACGCCAAAAGTGGTATGCTAAGTTCTCCAAATGTGAATTCTGGTTGCCCGAGGTATCTTTCCTTGGTCATGTCATTTCGAAAGACGGTGTTATGGTCGATCCAGCAAAAATTGAGGCAGTTATGGATTGGAAAAGTCCGAAGAATGTGTCCGAGATTCGGAGTTTCCTGGGTTTAGCGGGTTATTATCGTCGGTTTGTGAAAGATTTCTCCAAATTAGCAAGACCGATGACTCAATTGCTAAAGAAGGAAGCAAAGTATATTTGGACAGATGAATGTGAAATTGCCTTCTTGGAATTAAAGAAGAGATTGACTACCGCACCGGTTTTAACTTTACCAGATGATGAAGCGGATTATGATGTTTATTGTGATGCTTCAAAGCATGGTTTGGGATGTGTCTTGATGCAGAATAGAAAAGTCATTGCTTATGCTTCTCGACAACTCAGGGTTCATGAAGTGAATTATCCGACTCATGATCTTGCGTTAGCAGCTGTAGTACATGCCTTGAAAACTTGGAGACATTATCTTATTGGAGTGCATTGCCGAATCTACAACACATAAAAGCTTGAAGGTGCATTTTAATCAGAAAGAGTTGAACATGGGCAGAGAAGATGGTGAGCGTGGTGAATGATTATGATGCCTGATTGATTGATCACGAGGGAAAAGCACAATGTTGTGGCAGATGCTTTTGAGAGAAAGACCAGTAATCATTAAATGCGCTTGAGGAATTTACCCGTGAACATAGTAACCGAATTTCAGAAGCTTCAGATACAGTTCGTTGGGAAGGGATTTGATTATCTTGGTGCTTTGACCGCGGAACCTGATTTTTATCGAGAGATTCGTACTTGTTTACAGGAGGATGCTACTTTTATCGCCATTCGAGCAAAGATATCACTTGGGCAAGCAAAGGATTGTGTGGTAGATAATGATGGCTACCTTCGTTACCATGGTCGAATGTATGTGCCGAGAAGTGCCGAGTTGAGGAAGAGAATTCTTGATGAAGCTCACCTTTCTCCTTATTCTATTCATCCGGGTGGCGACAAAATGTATAAAGATTTGAGACCACAATTCTGGTGGCCTAGGATGAAGATTGAAGTGAAGGAGTATGTTAGTAGATGTCTTACTTGTCAGAAGGTGAAGATCGATCATCAAAGACCCGGAGGTTTACTGCAACCTTTCGAAATTCCTCTGTGGAAATGGGAGTCTATTTCTATGGACTTCGTGATGGCATTACCGAAAACTTCTAGTGGAAAGGATGCTATCTGGGTTATTGTAGACCGACTAACCAAGTGTGCCAGATTTGTGCCTATCAAAGAAACTTGGAATATAGAGGTCTTAGCTGGTGCCTATGTGAAAGAGATAGTACGTTACCATGGAGTTCCTAAAGGTATAGTTTCAGATCGTGATCCGAGATTCAGTTCCCGATTCTGGACAGCTTTGCAAGAAGCCATGGGTAGTAAATTGTTGATGAGCACCGCTTTTCATGCCGCTACTGATGGTCAGACCGAGAGGACGATCCAGACTTTGGAAGATCTTCTTCGATCTTGTGCTTTAGACTTTCATACATCTGGGGAGAAGTGTTTGCCTTTGGTGGAATTTTCTTATAACAACAGTTATCATGCTTCTATCAAGATGTCACCATACGAGGCTTTATACGGTAGGAAGTGCCGTAGTCCTGTTTGTTGGGATCAAGTACAAGATGATCATATGTTGAGTCCGACATTGTTACTGAAACGATCGATCAAGTTCAAGTCATTCGTGAACGAATGAAAGCCGCTCAAGATAGACAGAAATCCTATGCCGATGTTCGTCGACGACCGCTTGAATTTGATGTTGATGACCGTGTATTCCTTAAAGTATCACAAATGAAAGGAGTGAAACGGTTTGGAGTGAAAGGGAAGTTGAGTCCTAAATATATTGGACCGTTTCGAGTGCTTAAAAGAGTTGGTCCTGTTGCTTATCGTTTGGAATTACCTCCGAACTTGAGCAAAGTTCATGATGTGTTCCATGTTTCTCAGGTGAAGAAGTATATCAGTGATCCGAGTCATATTATTCAAGAAGAAGTGTTGGACTTGGAACCTAATTTGGCTTTGGAAGAAAGGCCGATTCGTATACTTGAAAGGGCTAACAAACAACTCCGAAACAAGGTGGTGCCTTTAGTTCGTATCCGTTGGCGTTGTGGAAACGTCGAATCAGAAACTTGGGAACCCGAAGCTAAAATATTAGCTAAATATCCCGAGCTCTTTGATTGAGGTAAATTTCCTTCTTTCTTTCCTCTTCCTATTCGATTTAACCGTTCGAAGATGCCGTTCCTTCTACCGATATTCGTGACTGCTGACGAGAACCTGCCGTTCCGTAGATAAGACCCCGTATTTTATTACAAATAGATTTTTAACAGTTTTGAAATAGACCTACATATATGTTACGTTCCTTCTTCTAAGTTTCGAGGACGAAACTTTTTAAAAGGAGGGGTGATTGTAACAACCCGAAAAGTACCCAATTTGCTTAAGCAATAGCTTATGGATACTTTTCAGTAGAACGTAAGTTTTTAATATAGGAATTTTGTTCCGAGTCGTATTTTGAAATTCCGCGTTCGTATTTGGAATTTTTGAGAGATTTCATGAAAAGACCGTTTTTGGTCATCTTTGACTTTTCTTGACTTTAAACCGTCTTTGACTTTTCCTTGACTTTTTAAAGTCGTCATCGACTTTTTATTTATTTTTAAGTCGTCTTAAACTTTCTTGATTTAGTCATTTTTGACTTTTCTCGAATTTTAAGTCGACTTTGACTTTCGTTGACTTTTCCCGACTCGGTTCATAAGTTTGAAGAACGAAATTTTATTTAAAAAAATAATATTTTTGATTTATTTTTATTTAGATTTATTAAGATTTATCATAATTTAATATAATTATTTTGAATTTATTCGGAATTTAAAGAATAACTTTACGGTTTTTACTCGAACGTCATTTAACTATTCCCGACGCATCGTAATGCGCGCAACAAAATCGAAACTCGACTTTGGCATGAGTCGCACGCGCGTGTCATCGTTTTCCACTCACCATAAGATATTTTAATTGTTTTGAATAAACTAATACAAATATCTTAGATATTTGTTACTTTATCGATCCGTCAACGGAGATTAAGCAAATCGAGAAAAATCAGTCCCGATATCACCTTGTTCCACACGGCTCTCCTACCCACTAATAGACCTTGATATTTTCATTACTTTTGATTAATATATCATAATATCTAGATAACTATTTACTTTATCGATCAATTAACGAAAATTACGCAAAACGCTCGAAATCAGACCGGGAGTCACCATTTCACACGTCTACTTTAGTCCTCTCTTAGGCCTTTATATTTTGATTACTTTTCATTACAATATCATAATATCTTGATATTTGGTGTAATTAACTTTATCGTTAATTATATTAAATCGTTTACCGTAAAATAATTATTAAACGCGAGTCAATTACGTAACAACAATTTCAAAACCCGACATCTTTATTTGTCTATAAACTCACGGCCAACTCCAACCTTCCTTACTCACAAACAACTTTTCACTTTACAACAAATCAAATAAAGATCAAAACATCACTTTCTTTAATCGTTCTTCGGGTTCTTCGTTGTTCATCAATTGTTCTTCATCGTTCTTGAGCAAAACCTTCATAAAATCTTCGTTTCTTAATTAAATCCATCCTAATTTATATTTCTAGACTCTCCTCTCCGCTCCTCATCTTCACGTACGGTTTTATTTCAATTCCGGTAAAATCGTTTTCAACACTTTAATTATGGAAATTCATATTTTTAGTTCTAATAATGTTTTCTTGTTATTTCTTATAGGGGAAGATTTTGAAGACGAGTTTGGAGACTCGTATATTTTGGGTGAAGATTAGTAGGAGGGTTTTCTTATTATATACTTCTTATTATTATTTTTGTGCTAAGTGGTTTGCTAGCTAAGGTAACAATTCTGTTTTACTCGACGAATTAATGTCACATAGCTTTAGTTTTGGTTCATGTTATGGTTATTTATGATTTTAGTAGTAACATGAGAAGATATGGAATTTTTATGTTGTATGGAATTTTTATGTTGTTTTATGGTTCTTGATGATTTTTATGTTGTATGGAATTTTTATGTTGTATTATTGTTCTTGATGATTTTTAAGTTGTAGGAAATTTTTATGTTGATTTATTGTTCTTGAAGAATTTTGATGATTTTTCATAAGTTATGATTTTTATGTTGTTTATGAAATTTTAACAAGTTTAGTGTTCTTGAAGAATTTTGATGATTTTTAATAAGTTATGATTTTTATGTAGTTTAGGAAATTTTTAATATGTTTTGTGTTCTTGATGATTTTGGATGAATTATTGTTAATCATGATTTTTGTATGATGGTTGTTAAAATAGTTGTTCGATGATTAAAACATGTTGGAAATATTTTGAGTGTTGTTGTTTGGTGAACCGGTTTTGGAGCGAGGTGAACCGGACCAAACCAGACCGGTCCAGGCCGGTTCAGACCCGGTCTGGGTTGGTCCATGGTGGGTCCGGGTTTTGGTCTTTGGGTTGTGTCGATGTTTGATTGTTTAATTGTTGTTTTGACGGGTTTTAATTATGTTAAGCATGCGGGAAAATATTAGAAATCGGTTTTAGAAAAATTAAAGCAAAACAGCCATTTTGAGCAAAACAGGCCCGTGGGGACCATCTAAGCCCATGTGGGGTCCGGCCCAACTCAGCCCGTGGGTCCTGTGACAACCCTCGCGAATGCGGAATAATAAATCAAACAAGCATGCGAATTATAATGCGGAAATAGGTAGTTTTAAAAACTTTTAAACATGCATTGTAAATAAAACGAGGAGTGTCAAATATTACAAACTAAATACGGAATATACAATAAAGAGACGGGGTCTCTTCAAATGTTAGCAAAGAACAAGTGTTTAACAAAAACTAGCTACTATCGTCTAGAGGTGAACTTCCAGGGACAACGCCCGCTAGCTCACACCCGAACCCCAAAAAGTCACATCCAAAAATCATCCAAGCAGGAAACCTGTTCATCCATGACAAACATGAATGCCACAGTCAGTGGGGAGTAACTCCGGGTTCTCCCAGCCATATTACATCAAACGTACACATAAGGTAATACGAAAGTAAGGCATGCATACATATATATATATATACCTGTGAGTTGCGATAAGAATAATTAGGCAATAATAGATACAATGATAAGATCATATAGAAATCAAATCCGTAACCATCATGTTATTCAAAGACTCGGGATAGACACTCTTAGGCAATCGAATACGCTCACTAGGGCTTGCATCTCCCCGTTAGCGGTATAAGATTGATAAGATTGAGACTCGACAGACAAACCAGTCAAGTCATGCGATGATCACATAATATCCAACATATTATCATCCATTCACGAACCAAGACAATGACGGTGTCCAATCATGCAATGACCATGAACAATATCATGAAATCACGCATTCAAGAACGACACAAGACGACAATCTCACGGTAAATGAAACGCACTAGCATCGTGTCCCAGCAAGAATGATTAAAAGGCATCCACGGGATGACATTTCCCTGAACTTATACACGATGCTACATTTCGTATATGTAGACTAATTTCCTCCTGGTAGCACGACGATAATAAATATCCGGTCCTAGTCTAAATCTGGCCAGAATCTCGGAATAAACCATTTTCCGATTCGACATGCGATGACGTTTCGCATCCAAGACTCGGGCTTATAAAATATATGCCGAGTACCCCAAATTCGGTAGCTCAATTCACGAAAGAGGCGGAAAAACAGTTCAAGCCTCATAACAAGCGGTACGCTACATGCAAATAACACCACCTCGCAAGTATACAACATTTGACGGCCGGGTCGATCAACGCATAGCGTTCAACTCCCAACAACGTCGTCGTATGCCCACTAACACATGCAATTAAGCAGTAGGATACCTCTCCGTTACGACATTCCAGCCTTACGAACGGAAAGGTAGCCAAGGGAATGAGAATACAAAGCACAAGACAAAATAGTGCTCAAACCGACTCATTTGTAAAAACCGACTCAAAGTGGGAACATATCGAAAACCGTCACAAAACATGTGATACATGCGAAAGAGATATCATATAACCAAAACATGAATATTATAAGACATTACGTAAAATTATACGCCAAACCGATCATGCGAACTATTATAAATTACGAGTTTTAGAAGTTGAAGGAATAATGTACAGCCGTGTTCCAGGCCGGGCAGGAGACCGGCGGCCGGTGGGCCGGCTCAGAACACAGGCAAAATCCTAAAAACAGAGGAAAGGGGTCTGGGCCGGTCAGTCGACCGGCGGCCGGTCGACCGGCACAGCCAATCATACCAAACTCAAAACTTCAACACTGATGTGTTCCAGGCCGGTGGGTTGACCGGTGGCCGGTGGGCCGGCCTGGAGCACCACTTCATACAAATTCTCAATTTCCAAAGGAGTTTCTGATGTGTTCCCAGTCGGTGGTCAGACCGGCGGCCGGTCGACCGGCTGGGATCACTTCTTCACCCGAGAGCTTCCAAAGCTCAACCAATTCATTTCAAAACTCAATTATACTTCCAATAATCATCAACAATCAACATATATCATCAATAATCATCATATAACATCATTCACTAATCATAGCATGGTATCTAAACTTCCTAATCGTATTCTAATACGATTTCTAGCATATAAACATGTAAAACACGTAAGGAATACCGAGTAACCCTTCACCGTTACCTTCTATGCGTCTCTAATGATCGTCAAGCTCCTCTTCTATAAGGAAATAGTCTTTGTCGGGATCTTGGAGGTCGCCACCTACAATTAGATCGCAAAAAGATGAATAAAGTTCATCTTGAGAAAGACAGAATGCTTAAAAAGCGAGAAAGACGATAATTTTATTATCAATACGGATAGAGGAAGGTACGGGATGAAGAATAAGACGAACTTACGTAAATTCTATCGAGTAACGAAGAAGTTACGTCGATTCCAAAATCAAATTCAAAGAGGGAAATTGCTTAAGGAAGAAGAAAGAAAATGTGTTTGATTTTTGTGTGGAAATGAAATATTAGGTTAAAGAGGGAGTTATGAGTTGTGTGAGTTATGAAGAAAAAGTCAAAGACGATTTCCAAAGTCCAGAAAAGTCAAACTAGACTTAAGACGGCTTTTTCATGAAATCTTGCAGAAATTCCAAATACGAACTCGGAAATTCTAAATTCGACTCGGAACGTAAAATTATAATTTAAAACTTAAAATTACTGAAAAAGTTTCGTAAAATATTTCTACTAGAAAAATAGGGTACATTTCCGGGTGTTACAATCACCCCACCTTTTAAAAAGTTTCGCCCTCGAAACTTGAGGAAAACAAAAATTACCTTACTCGAAAAGACTCGGATATTTACTACGCATAGAAGCTTCGGTTTCCCAAGTCTCTTCTTCGACATTAGCACTTTTCCACAAGATTTTCACCAAAGGAACTACTTTACTTCTCAACTTCCTATCCTTACGATCTAGGATACGGATCGGCTTCTCTTCAAAGGATAGATTCGGTTCAAGCTCGGGCAATTCCACTTGAAAGACATGGCTTGGATCACTTACATACTTTCTCAATTGAGAAACATGAAATACATCATGAACCTTAGCCAAATTCGGCGGCAAATCCAACTAAAGCAGGCACCAATCTTTACAAATCAAAGGTTCCAATGTAATTCGGCTCATTTACCCTTAAACACCAAATCCTTTTAACACCATTCATAGGAGCCCTTCAAGAACACTTATCACCCCCTTTCAAATTTTAAAGGCCTTCTTCGGATATCGGCATAAGACTTTTGACGGTCTTGAGCGGCTTTCATTCTATCACGAATGACCGTCACATTATCAATGGTTTCAACAAGAACATCGGGGCCTAAATCACGATTGTCACTCAATTGATTCCAACATATAGGACTCCGACATTTCCTTCCATAAAGAGCTTCATATGGAGCCATCTTGATAGATGCATGATAGCTATTGTTATAAGAAAACTCCACCAACGGTAAACTCTTTTCCCAACTAGACTGAAAATCAAGAGCACAAGCCCTAAGCAAATCTTCCAAAGTCTGAATAGTCCTCTCAGTCTGACCATCCGTAGCGGCATGAAATGCAGTACTCATCAGCAACTTACTACCCATGGCCTCTTGCAAAGCTTTCCAAAATCTCGAACAGAATCTCGGATCTCGGTCGGATATAATCTCCAAAGGAACACCATGGTATCTTACAATTTCATCCACATAGGCTATTGCTAAACGATCCAAATTCCAAGTTTCTTTAATCGGAATGAATCTAGCACACTTGGTCAATCGATCAACAACAACCCAAACAGCATCTTTACCTCCAACGGTCTTCGGCAAAGCCATAACAAAGTCCATCGAAATAGATTCCCACTTCCACAGCGGTATATCCAAGGGTTGTAGCAATCCACCGGGTCTCTTGTGTTCAATCTTCACTTGTTGGCAAGTCAAACATCTTCCAACATAAGAAACAACATCACCTTTTAAGTTTGGCCACCAAAATTGCAACTTCAAATCCTTGTACATCTTATCACCACCGGGGTGAATAGAATACGGGGAAAGATGAGCTTCATCAAGAACTCGCTTCCTCAAATTAAGAGCATTAGGAACAAATAAACGACCATGGAAACGAAGAACACCTTCATTATCAAACTTGAAATATTTACCTTTACCTTCAAGAATCTTGGCTTGGATAGACTTGTAGGTAAGATCATCAACTTGGCTTTCACGGATTTCACGGAGAAACACAGGTTCGGCAATCATAGCACCAACATGAACAAATCCACGCTCTACAAAATCCAAACTCAACCTTCGAAACTCGGCACAAAGATCAACAGGTAAAACATGCATAGCATTCAAAGCATGAGAAGCTTTCCTACTAAGAGCATCTGCAACAACATTAGCCTTCCCTTCATGATACAATAACTCAAAATCATAATCGTTCACCAATTCCAACAATCTTCTTTGCCTCATATTCAACTCTTTTTGAGTAAATATGTACTTCAAACTCTTGTGATCGGTGAAGATACGACAATGAACTCCAATTAAATAATGTCTCCACACCTTCAAAGCATGAACAACAGCGGCCAATTCTAAATCATGAGTAGGATAATTCACTTCATGAACTCTCAATTGCCTTGAAGCATAAGCCACCACCTTCCGATTCTGCATAAGAACACAACCTAAACCCATCTTTGAAGCATCACAATAGACATCAAAGTCTACTCCATCTTCAGGCAAAGTCAACACCGGAGCGGTAGTTAACCTCTTCTTTAACTCCTGAAACGCATTTTCACAAGCTTCATTCCATAGGAATTTGGTTTCCTTCTTCAACAATTGGGTCATAGGTCTAGCAAGCTTAGAGAAATCTTTGACGAATCTTCTATAATAACTAGCTAACCCAAGAAAACTTCGAATCTCTCTAATATCAGCCGGGCTCTTCCAATCAACAACGGCCTCAATTTTCGAAGGATCCACCATTACACCTTCTTTTGAAATCACATGCCCAAGAAAGGACACTTTAGGTAACCAGAACTCACACTTAGAAAACTTAGCATACCATTTTTGACGACGTAGAACACCCAAAATAATCCTCAAATGAGTAGCATGCTCATCTTCGGACTTGGAGAAAATAAGAATATCATCAATGAAAACAACCACACACTTGTCAAGATATTCACTAAATGTGCGGTTCATTTGATCCATAAAGATAGCCGGAGCATTCGTCAATCCAAATGGCATTACCTTGAACTCATAATGGCCATACCTCGTACTAAAAGCGGTCTTCGGAATATCAACATCTCTAACCGGAATTTGATGATAACCGGACCTCAAATCAATCTTCGAAAAAGTAGAAGCACCCTTTAATTGATCAAATAAATCTTCAATTCTTGGCAAAGGATACCTATTCTTGATTGTAATCCGATTCAATTCACGGTAATCGATACACAATCTCATAGAACCATCCTTCTTCTTCACAAAAAGAACTGGAGCACCCCAAGGCGAGGCACTTGGTCGAATAAAACCCTTTTCAATCATATCATCCAACTGCTTCCTTAATTCTTTTAATTCAGACGGAGCCATACGATAAGGAGCCTTGGCAATTGGACCAGAACCAGGGACAAGATCAATGGAGAATTCAACATCACGCTCGGGAGGAATTCCGGGCAAATCTTCGGGAAATACATCAATGAATTCTCGAACAATAGGCACATCTCCAATACTTGGCAAAGAGGCATTTGAAGAAGTCACAACACACAAGAATGCTTTGTAACCTTTTCTAACCATACTTACCAACTTCAAAGCGGAAATTAAAGACACACCTTTACGGGGATGAGATCCCTTATAGGTTATTCTAACACCTAAAGGACTCTTTAAGAAAATCTTTTGATCACGACATTCAAACCTAGCATGATACATAGCTAGCCAATCTATACCTAATATAATATCAAATTCGCCTAAAGGAAACTTAAGGAGATTCGCGGGAAAGATAGAACCCGAAATAGATATAGGTACATTTGGATAAAGGGTTGAACAAGAGATAATATCTCCGGATGGTAAGGATATGGAAGTATCCTCACTAGATGTAGGCTTGATTGATAATTTACTAGCATAAGTTGATGACACAAAAGACATTGAAGCACCGGTATCAAATAAAATAAGACACGGTTGCTCTAAGATTGAGAACATACCAGTAATGATCTCCGGATGAGCGTCGGCTTCGGCACGACTCATGACAAAGATTGAACCCTTAGGCTTAGGAGGAGGAGGGGGCAACTTCCGATCGGGGCAATCTTCGTAACGATGACCACCCTTTTGACAGAAGAAGCACACATAAGGACGATTGTTACATGATTTACCGGGGTGATGTGGGAGGCTACACCGGTTGCAAAAGCGACCTTGCGGTTGAGCTTGAGGAGCATAGGGCTTATGAGCCACATTTGAGGTAGCTCTAGGAATAAAAGGGGAAGGATTCCTTGAATTGGCATTGGAAGAAGGATTAAACCTCCTCTTGTTAGCATAGGAATTCGAAGAAGACGGAATAAACGGCCTCTTCCCAAAAGCATTCGGCCTAGGAGCATAAGAAGGAGAGGGATTATTCATTAAAGCTTCATCCCTAATAGCCTTCATTGAATTTTCAGCCCACAAGGCATCGTCGTAGAGATCTCCAAAGGATGCGGTACCCCTTCTCACCTTACTTTGAAGCACGGCATTCAACTTATTGCGATAATAGAAAGCACGATCTTCATCATCACGAATAAGCCTTGGCGCGAAATGAGCGAGCTTATTAAACTCCGTCGTAAAATCTTGAGCGGATAGGTTGCCTTGTTTAAAATCTATGCACTCCTTGAGCCTTTGTTGTTTAAGCTCTTTGGGATAAAACCTACCCTCCACAAGAGCCTTAAAGCAAGCCCAGTTGAAGTCCTCTTCAAGAGTTGCGGTGGCACTTGTAATAGCCCACCAGTTGTCGGCTTCCCGCACTAGAAAGTGCTTTGCAATCCTCACCTTGTCCTCTTCCCGGACTTGGTAAAGATCGAACTGCTTCTCCATCTCCCGGAACCAATCGGATAGCTCCGTAGGATCCGGCTCTCCACCATAAGGCACGATCTTACTCCTCGCAATCTGACCCGCCACCCATGCATAACCACCCTGTTGATTGTCCTCCCTTCTAGGGTGAACTTGGTTGGCATTAGCTAGAGCGGCATCTTGCTGATTCTTCAGCACTTGAGCAAGAGCCTTCATCATAATATTATCAGCTGAACGCGGTCTAACCATCTTCATAAGAAACAAAGACAAATTAAGTTATCCTATCAATTAGCAAAAACAAATAGACTACCAAATAAAGGCCTTAACTTCTACCCAACTCTCTCATTTATTATTTCAAGGTCAAGTAGTTTAAGTTAGGGTTCA
>JAIUZE010024294.1:0-10623 GCA_022085475.1 Heliosperma pusillum | reverse complement strand
ATCATGTGACTAATTGCATATAAATCATATTCAATTATCATATCGCCTCATATCTACTAAGGCTAATTTATTAATTAAATACAACCTTACTTGAAGACAAATCCCCGACCCGAGTCCCGCGAAGGGTCATCAGTCAAAACGGGGCTGACTAGATCTTAGTTTGACCAAACCCGTTTGGTCAAACCGGCTAGAAACAGAGTCTTTATCACATAGACATAAAATCAACATATTCATTAAATGTTATTTTATTAAAACTTCTAACATGTGAATTATTATATCATACCAAAACCCGCTTGACTTAAAGGATATTAAATTAAACTACGATTTCGTCTTATAATTTCTAACATGTGAGAAATAATAATTTTATGAAAAACCTTTTTAATTAAATATTTTACTTATTAACATGTCCCACTTGCTAAATATTACAAAACACGATAAAATGACGATAACTCAAAAACCGTCACAAGTCCCAAAGTGGGACCCACGGGCTGAGTTGGGCCGGACCCCACATGGGCTTAGATGGGCCCCACGGGCCTGTTTTGCTCAAAATGGCTGTTTTGCTTTAATTTTTCTAAAACCGATTTCTAATATTTCCCCGCATGCTTAACATAATTAAAACCCGTCAAAACAACAACCAATCAATCAACATCGACACAAACCAAAGACCAAAACCCGGACCCACCATGGACCAACCCAGACCGGTCTGAACCGGCCTGGACCGGCCTGGTTTGGACCAGTTTTCCAGCCACCAATTCGGCCACCACCAAACAACAACCCCAAATTTCCAAATTAATTCTAACATGTTTTTAATTACTAACATCATTTTTAAACATCCAATTTAACCATCCAACATGCAACAATCATCATCATGAAGAAATCATAAAAAATATAACAAGGACACCAACATATTCATAAATTCCTACAACCTAATAAAATCAACCACTTATCATGTTACTAACTAAAATCATAAAAACCATAATCATATGATCAAAAACTAAAGATGAACCAAAAACTAAAGTAAACCAAAGCTATGTAACATTTATCCGTCGAGTAACTCGGAATCGTTACCTTAGCTAGCTAAAATCAAGTAGCACCAAAATAATAAGAACTAAGAACTAAGAAACCCGTCTTCTAGTCTTCTCCTAAGATATACGAGTCACCAAACTCGTCTTCATAATCTTCCCCTATAAGAAATGACAAGAAAACATTATTAGAACTTAAAATATGAATTTCCATAATTAAAGTCTTGAAAACGATTTTGACGGAATTGAAATAAAACCGTACGTGGAGATGGAGAGCGAAGAGGAGATCCTAGAACTATAAGTTAGGACGGATTTAATTAAGAAATGAAGGTTTTATGAAGGTTTTGCTCAAGAACGATGAAGAACGGATGAAGAACGCGAAGAACGCTCAAGAACGATTAAAGAAAGTGATATTGTGATCTTAATTTGATTTGTTGAAAAATGAAAAGTTGTTTGTGAGTAGGAATGAGTGTGTGAGCCGTGAGTTTATAGAGCAAAATAGTGAGTTGGGTTTGAAATTGTTGTGATGGAATTGACCCGGTATAATAATTATATTACCGTAATTAATTAGATATGAAGTTAATTGAATTAAATATCAAGATATTATGTTATTATAATGAAAAGAAATAAAATATCAAGGCTAAGAGAGGAAGAAAAACCGTGTGGTATGGGTGATATCGGTCAGTTTTGTAAACGATTTGCGTAATTTTCGTTAACTGATCGATAAAGTAAACAAATATCTAGATATTATTATTAGTTTAATCAAAAGAATTAAACTATCTCATGTGAGTGGAAAACGATGACATGGGCGCGTGACTCATGCCAAAGTCGAGTTTCGATTTTGTTGCGCGCATTACGATGCGTCGGGAATAGTTAAATGACGTTCGGTTAAAACCGTAAACGTTATTCTTTAAATTCCGAATAAATTCAAAATAATTATATTAAATTATGATAAATCTTAATAAATCTAAATAAAAATAAATCAAAAATATTATTTTTTTAAATAAAATTTCGGTCTTCATACTTATGAGACGAGTCGGGAAAAGTCAACGGAAGTCAAAGTTGACTGAAAAGTCGAGAAAAGTCGAAGATGACTTAAAAGTCAAGAAAAGTTTAGGACGACTTAAAAGTCAAGAAAAAGTCAATGACGACTTTAAAAAGTCAAGGAAAAGTCAAAGACGACTTAAAAGTCAAGAAAAGTCAAAGATGACTAAAAACGGTCTTTTCATGGAATCCCTCAAAAATTCCAAATACGAACGCGGAATTTCAAAATAAGACTCGGAACAAAATTCCTATTTTAAAAACTTAAGTTCTACTGAAAAGTGTTAGTAAATATTTTTACTAGAAAAATAGGGGTATATTTCGGGTTGTTACACTTGTCTTGTATGTGGTTTGATCATCAAGACCCCTTGGGTGAGCTCCTGCTGCAGCCTCCCCAGGTTGAAAAGGGCTTGACCTCAAGCCTGTGTCTTCCTCCCCCTCAGAGTCTTCATAGAAGGGACTAAGATCTCCCACATTGAATGTTCCATGGACTGCATACTCTCCTGGTAGATCAATTTTGTAGGCATTGGGACCTATCTTCTCTGTGACTTGAAAAGGACCATCTGCCCTGGGCTCTAGCTTGTTCTTTCTCTTGGAAGGGAACCTTTCTTTCCTTAGGTTGATCCATACTAGGTCTCCTGGTGCAAAGTCTTTCTTGGTCTTAGGAACCTTGGCATTCTTCTTGTATAGATCATTAGCTTTCTCAATTTGTTTTCTGACTGATTCATGGAGTTTTAGCATTTGTTCCACCCTCTTCTTGGCATCATAGTGGACCTCTGACCTGCACACATTAGACAAACTCAAAGGCATTAAGGGGTTAGTACCATAGACCACTTCAAAGGGGGAGTGGCCTGTGGCTGCTGATGGAGCTCTATTGAAAGAGAACTCTGCTTGAGCCAACTTCAAGTCCCAATCCTTGAGAGATTTGCTGACTATACACCTCAAGATTCTTCCCAAGGTCTTGTTAGTCACCTCAGTTTGGCCATCAGTTTGAGGGTGATGGGAGGTACTAAACAACAACCTAGTGTTAAGCAGCTTCCACAATGTTCTCTAGAAATGACTCATAAACTTTGTGTCTCTGTCAGACACAATGGTCCTTGGAACCCCATGTAACCTCACCACCTCATCAAGGTATAGCTCTGCTACACTCACAGCATCCTCAGTCTTCTTGCAAGCAATGAAATGTGCCATCTTACTGAATCTATCCACAACCACCATGATAGAATCCTTCCCCCTTGCTGTCCTAGGCAATGCTACTATAAAATCCATGCTCACATCTTCCCAAGGCCTACATGGGACTGGTAGGGGAGTGTAAGGTCCTGTTTGGAAAGAACTCTTGGCCTTTTGACAAACTCCACACCTTCTGAGCACTATTTGAACTTCTCCCATCATCTTAGGCCAGTGGAATTGATCTTGTAGTATGTCCACAGTTTTCTGAACCCCAAAGTGTCCTCCAAGGCCACTTCCATGTACCTCCTTGATCAATAGACTCCTATAAGATCCTCTGGGAACACACAGCTTGTTTCCTTTAAACAAGAATCCATTTTGCAAAGTGTAGGGTGAATCAATGGTTCTTGTTCCCTCTTTCTGTGCTAACCAATCTTCTGCAAAGTCTGGATCTTCTTGATACATGTCCTTCATAAACTCAAAGCCAAGAACCCTTTGCTCCATAGTTGATAGCAGAGTGTACCTCCTAGACAATGCATCAGCCACCACATTTTGTTTGCCCTCTTTGTACTTGCTAGAAAAGGTGAATGACTGAAGGAACTCCACCCACTTAGCATGTCTGTGACTGAGCTTATGCTGGCCTCCTATGTACTTCAATGCCTCATGATCAGAGTGTAAGACAAAAGGTTTGGGCTTCAGGTAATGACTCCAATGCCTCAGAGCTCTGACAAGAGCATAGAACTCTTTATCATATGTAGAATAGTTTAGCTTGGCACCACTTAGCTTTTCACTAAAGTAGGCTACAGGTTTCTTCTCTTGGATGAGGACAGCTCCAATTCCCACTCCACTTGCATCACATTCAACCTCAAATAGGCAATCAAAGTTTGGCAATCTTAGGATAGGTGCACTGCACAAGAGCTTCTTCATGTGTTTGAAAGCCTGTAAGGCATTCTCAGTCCAAGTGAACTCTCCCTTCTTCATGCACTCAGTGAGAGGTGCTGCAATGGTGCTAAAGTCCTTAATGAATCTTCTGTAGAAGGATGCTAAGCCATGGAATCCCCTTACTTCTGTAATACTCCTAGGGATAGGCCAAGACTGGACTGCAATGATCTTGTCTTGATCAACTGAAATGCCTCTACCAGATACCACATATCCTAGAAACTTGACTTCTTCAGTCATGAAGGTGCACTTCTCAAGCTTCCCAAAGAGCTTGCTCTCCTTAAGTATTTCAAACACAGCCTCAAGATGCCTCAAATGATCATCCTTGCTCTTGCTGTAGATGAGGATATCATCAAAGTATACCACCACAAATCTCCCTAGGCAAGGCCTAAGCACCTCTGTCATCAATCTCATGAAGGTACTTGGGGCATTTGACAGGCCAAAGGGCATGACAAGCCACTCATAAAGGCCATGCTTTGTTTTGAAGGCTGTCTTCCACTCATCTCCTTCTCTGATCCTCAATTGATGGTAACCTTGCCTCAAGTCAATCTTAGAAAAGAACCTTGAGCCACTCAGCTCATCCAACATGTCATCAAGCCTAGGTATAGGGAACCTATACTTGACTGTGATGTTGTTGATAGCCCTGCTATCTATGCACATCCTCCAAGTCCCATCCTTCTTAGGAACCAACAATGCAGGCACAGCACAAGGGCTTAATGACTCCCTTACAAACCCTTTACTCATCAACTCTCCAACTTGCTTTTGCAGCTCTTGTGTAGCCTTAGGGTCACATCTGTAGGCTGGTCTATTAGGTAGTACAGACCCTGGCACAAGGTCTATCTGGTGTTCATTCCCTCTCAAAGGGGGTAAGCCAACAGGAAGTTCCTCTGGAAATACTTCCTTGAATTGATCAATGAGGGGCTTAACATCTGCAGGGATCACCTTAGACTCCTCTCCCTGAACTTCCTTTGATAGCAGCATTACTATAGGTTGCTCCTCACTACACTCCTTGACCATTGCTGACTCAGATAGAAATACAACTCCACTAAAATCCTCAGCCATACTTGGACTTCCATAGCTCTTCTGGTGTGGTGGCAAGGGGGCTAATGTCACCTTCCTGCTCCCATGCTTGAAAGAATAGGTATTGCTTCTTCCTTGGTGTATGGAGCTTTTATCAAACTCCCATGGCCTTCCTAATAGCAAGTGACAGGCATCCATTGGAACCACATCACACAATACTTCATCCTTGTACACACTGCCAATGGAGAAAGGGACCATGCATTGCTTATCCACCTTAACCTCTGCTCCCTTACTCAGCCATCTCAACTTATAGGGGTGAGGGTGATCTTGAGTGCTCAACTTCAGCTTATCAACCATAGTAACAGAAGCCACATTGGTACAACTACCTCCATCTATAATAAGGTTACAAACCCTCCCTTGTATGGTACATCTGCTCCTGAAAATGAGGGACCTTTGATCCTCCTCCAAAGGTATCTGTTGTGAATGCATTACTCTCCATAGGACTAAGCTGTGGCCTGTGTCAGGGAGTGCCACTATTGCCTCCTGACTAGACTCTTCTTCCTCACTCACCACTTCTTCAACCTCAGGCTCATCCCTTTCATACTCAACTAGACCCTCTTTCTCCCAAGCCTCAACTTCCATTATGGTTAAGGTCTTCTTAGAAGGGCAATCCTTCCTGAAATGTCCATAGCCTTGACATTGGAAGCACCTAATTCTGTTCTCAGTCAATGAAGTGCTTGGCTTTTGACCCATGATGCCCTTACCCTTGTCTAAGGTAGGTGGGGGTGCTGTCTTAGGGGTATCCATTGATCTAAACCCACTATAAGGTCTGGTTTGAAAAGGCCTAACAGGTTTTGGTGTAGCAGGCTTAGTCTTCCCTATCTTCTCAATTCTCAGAGATAGGTTGACAACATCATCAAATGACCACAGAGGTTGCATCCTAACCTTGTTAGCAATGTTCTTATCTAGACCCTCTAAGTACCTAGCAATCCTTTGCTCAGGTTTCTCATTTATATCACATTGTAAGGTGAGTTGTTCAAACTCCCTCAGATAAGATTCAACAGGTTTGTCTCCTTGTTTCAACTTAGACAACTTGATAAACAGATCCTGGGTGTAATCCTTAGCAACAAATTTGTCTAACAGTTTCTTTTTTAGTTTAGTCCAAGACTTGATGGGTTCTTTACCTTCCCTAGCCCTTAACCCTTTCATAGTTTCATACCAAAGGGAAGCATACCCTTTCAGTTTAAGGATGGCTACTTTAAAAGACTTAGAATCATTGTATCCTTTGTACTCAAAGATCCTTTCTACTTCCCTTAGCCATTCTAACAAGTCATCAGGATTAAGACTACCAGAAAACTCAGGGATATCTACCTTAAGATGCTTGTCTGTGTTCCTGTGGATGGAAGCTCTGCTTCTTATTGAGTCATCTGAGTCTGGATACTCTTCATCATCAGGTGGCCTTCCTCTGCCTCCTCCTTGGCCTCTTCCACGTCCTCTACCTCTCCCTCCAGCAAGCAAATGGTTGCCTATAACCTGGTCCAAGGTTCTGGTTAGGGTGGTTACAATCCCAGCCAGATCCTCCATCCTTGCTTCTACTCCTGCTAGTCTCTCTTCACTCATTGGGCTATTTTTGTGTTTTTAAATGTAGTTAGGGAAAATGAACTCACTAAGACTCTCAACCAAAGCTCTGATAACCAATTTGGAGTGTAAACTACTAAGGTTCACAAGTTTTAAGTGACTTGATTAACTTGACTCAAACTGAGAACAATATCAAGTAACAAGAGATGTTGTTTTAGAGATTGTGAGTTGTTTAACTGAAAAGTTCAAGGGATATGACTTGGAGACAATCCTCTACAGCAAGGCACAAGAGAAAAGGACTCAAAGACTGGTTTAGAGACAGTTTTCAAGTGTTACAGCAAAGCACAAACACCCTAGACTAGACTCAACAGCAAGTAAGTTAATCACAGCAATGCACAGATATAACTTGACTCACAATACAAGGCACTGATCAAACACCTTGAAGATGTATCAGGCTTGCTTCAAACTACAGCTCTTAGCACAAGTTTGATAGTTTTGAGGGATTTCTCAAAGTTCATTCATTCATCAAAGTCTGCTTACAACAACATACAAGACCTCCTTATATAGAGGGGCTGATATCTTGTGAGCCATTGGATGTATGGATCATCCAAGGGCCAGCTTAGGATCTAAACTACTTCTACTGACATTAATTAAGAGCCTCACAATAGGACGAGCTCAACAACTATAAAGAACAGACACAAAACACAAAAGAAAACAGACTGAACAAAAGCAAATAAAGTAGTTTTTGGAGTTTTCCTGAAATGGAAATCTGTTGTTCTTGTTGTCTTGTGCTTTGCTCTGGGTGTTTTGTTGCTCCTTGGAACTCTCCACTCTTATGAGGACATAGATAAACCTGCCTTAGATGAAGACAAGTTGACTTAAGCAAAAGAAAACATCATCTGAGCATGTACTACCTCTGCTATGCTGTTTACTGGACTCTAGCTTTGGGGTGTCTGTTTCATGGGTTTTTACTAGACTTCAAAACGGTTTGTCCTGGGCAAACTTGTAGCTTAGAGGGTTGTCTTGATGGTAGGCCATAGTGGGGGTGGTTGGGATGCCCTGGTGTACCTCCTAGAGGCAGGGTTTGTTAACTGGTCTGTCTGGGCCTGAATGGCTCTGTTTCTGTTTTGTGTGGGTAATGTGGGTTGTGTTGGGGATGGGCATGGGTTGTTGAACCCTGGACTGTCTTCTTCATTGGGGTGGCTTGGCTTGGGTTGCTCTTGACTTGTCATAGCTTGTTGTTTAGACCTTGTAACTCGAGCTTCCATCTGAGGGGTCAAGCTTGTCTTGTATGTGGTTTGATCATCAAGACCCTTTGGGTGAGCTCCTGCTGCACAAACCAAACCACCTACTACCACTAAAATGCATGAAAATTGACTCATATAGTTTGGATGTTAGTTATCATAGACATAAAGATGTCACACGAATTTTAAGCCATCATCTTAGTTTATTCATTCTCGCATGCTAGATATTCGTTAACTTAAAATGAATTAAAATAAAGTTGATGGGATCTTCCTCTAAAACCTAAAATTGATACTAGTCTTTATAGGCCAAACTACTATGAATCCCTTCTTCGTCGGTAGGTATATAGGACCTTACTCTCCATATGACCCCTTCTACGTTGGGTAAGTAGTATGTGTTGACTTATTTTACCTCAACATTATAATCCGAAGAGTTTCTCGTGATTATGATGGACTAAAGATAGAAATTTATCGACCAAGAATTCTAAAGGTAGAATTAGCCAAGAGGTTGGCTTATCAATTTAAAGATAATTGAGTCTTGGGATCATTTATATAATTCTTGAGGGAGGTCAACTGTATAAATGCTGGAGTCTTCGCATTAAACAAGTTTTGCACTAGACTTAATTCATATCGATGAGTATGCTTATTATTTTTTTTCTTCTTTTTCGCAGTGTAGAATTCGTTTATATTGATAATACTGCTTATAACAAATGGCTGGCCATAATGATGTCCCTATGCCATGTGCCACACTCGCACGCGAGTCCTGGCTTAAAACTTTCATGGACCACATGAATCAGTCCACGCGACTGAAGAATGACGGGTCCAACTTTGTGGACTGGGAGGCGGCATTACGGAATGCATCCATTGCTGACGGCAAGCTCAAGTACTTGACTGAGCCAATACCGCCAAACCCAGGCCTCAATGCGAGAGATAACGAGTCACTTGCTTATAGTGACTTCGTTATGGAAGCGGGTGCGATAAAGAACGTACTCATCTTTGCAATGGAAAACAATTTGTAAAGACGCTTCATTGCCCAAGGTGCAAATAAGATTTTCACCACGCTCACTAACGAATTATCAAAACCACCGAGAATCGTTACTTATGAGCATACATGTCGCTTCTTTGAGGCGAAACTCCAGAAGGGCCAACCGGTTAGCCCACACATTCTTGATATGATTGAGAATGTCGAGAAACTGGAGGAAAAGTCCTTTTCAGGGCATACCATATGCTTCATTCACTTCATGATGGTTTTTCCCTTTTCAGGGCAAATTACTACATGAACGACATGAGGAAAAGTCCTCATGAGCTACACTCACTTCTCGTACAGAGCGAGAAGGATCTGAAATTGAGTGGGAGCATGAAGCAAGATGTTCTCATGATTTCCAACAAGAACAAAGGTAAGGGCAAGGCTCACGGCGACCTAACTGTAGGGAAGCCAAAGTTTAAGAAGTCAGGAAAGGGTAAGAGTGGGCCTGGTGAGACTAGTAGCTCACAAGGCAAGGCAAAGAGCAAGGACAGTGACATTGAGTGCCACCATTGCCACAAGACTAGGCATTGGAGGAGGAACTGTCCCGTGTACCGTGAGGACTTAAAAGCAGGCCGCGTCACTCCTGTAGGTATGTCATCTTATATTCATATGATTGAGATTAACCATGCAAGTTCCGAAACTTAGGTACTTGATACAGGTTGTGGTTCTCATCTGTGTAATCATTTGCAGGGCCTAAAAAACATCACACCTCTCGCAAAGGGTGATGTGGACCTGCGAGTCGGGAATGGAGCAAGAGTTGCTGCAGTCTCAATGGGAACATATGTAATCCAACTTCCGAGTGGATTTGAGTTGTATTTATATAACTGTTACTATGTACCCAGTTTATCTAAGAACATTATTTCTGTTTCCGTGCTTGAAAAGACGGTTTTTCATTTTCAATAAAAGACAATAGCTGTATTTTCTCTTTGAATGAAATGGTTTATGGCAAAGCAGTTTCCATGAATGACATTTATATCTTAGATCAAACCACATACATATTACATGTGAATAATAAGAAAGTAAAGGTTGGTGACAAAGATCAAACTTATCTATGGCACTGTCGTATGGGACACATAAATGAAAAACGTGTAAAGAAGCTCATTGAGAATGGGACTATCTCCCCATTTGATTACGAATCATTTGGCACGTGTGAATCATGTCTTATCGTCAAAATGACTCGATTTTCCTTCAAAGGTGTTGGAATGCGTGCTAATGACCTATTAGGACTCATACATACTGATGTATGTGGACCTATGTCAATCAACGCAAGAGACGGCTATAGATATTTTATCACTTTCACGGATGATTTGAGTAGATACGGATATGTCTACTTATCAAGGCAAGATGACGGGACGCCCCAGATATGGAAGCTCGCGGTTAGCCTTTCTATTATCAAGGCCAAGAATGATATCCCCTAGGCAAAGGCAAGCTGGGCTCTTGCGCATCATTATTTGCTCCACCAAGCTCAAGAAAAGAGGATCCCCCTCATCTCCTTGTCAATGTGCCCTTGGAAAATATATCCATGCAAAATGCAAAACCCAAAGGCTATACGCCTTGCAACATATGACAAAGAAGGGTCTTCCCTATT
>JAIUZE010024293.1:0-12426 GCA_022085475.1 Heliosperma pusillum | reverse complement strand
AATTATAATTTAAACTTAACATTATTGAAAAATTTTCGTAATGATCTCTACTAGAAAAATAGGGTACAATTTCCGGGTGTTCACTTAGCCATTTAGGCGTGAACATACAACATCTATTCATTTCACTGCTATTTTATTCTAATTTCTAACATGTGAATTATTAATTCTTTACGAAACCCGCTTCACTTAAGGAATATCAAATTAAACTACAATCTCATGCTATAATTTCTAACATGTGAGAAATAATAATATTATGAAAACCGTTTAATTAAATAATTTACTTATTAAAATTTCCACTTGCTAAATATTACAAAACATAATATAATAATAACAATAAACTCAAAAACCGTCACAAGCCCAAGGGAGGGCTCACGGGTCATGGGCTGGACCGGGCCTGGACTGGGCCCACGGGCTGGTTTGGGCCTGTTTTGGTCAACCATTTCTAAAATCGTTTCTTAATATTTCCCGCATGCTTAATATATTTAAAACCCTTCAAAACAACAACAAAACAATCAAGTATCGACACAAGCCCAAAGGGCCAATAACGGACCAACCCAGACCGGGCCTGAACCGGGCCTTTTTTCAGCCACCACTCACGGCCACCACTCACGGCCACCACCAACAACAACCCCAAATTTTTTCTAACATGTTTTAATTAACAACCATCCATTTTAACATCCAATTCAATCATCATTCATACAAAAATTATTATTATGAACAAATCATCCAACATGTTAAAAATACTAAATATGTTAAATATTCATAAAACTTAATAATAATAACAACCTAGCATGTTACTACTTAAAACCATAAATAACAAAAACAAAAGTAAAAACAAAAGGTATGTGACATTAATTCGTCGAGTAACTCGGTAATCGTTACCTTAGATAGCACAAAACCAAGTAGCACCAAAATAAGACCTAAAAACCCGTCTACTAATCTTCTTCTAAAATATACGAGTCACCAAACTCGTCTTCATAATCTTCTCCTATCAGAAATGACAAAAATAACATTATTAGAATTAAAACTTGATTTCAACAATTAAAGTGTTGAAAACGATTTTGTCGGAATTGAAAATAAAACGTACATGGAGATGAAGAGCGGAGAGGAGACTCTAGAAATATAATTTAGAACGGATTAGGCCAAGTAACGAAGGGTTTGTGACGATTTTGCTCAAGAACGATCAAGAACACCAAGAACAATTGTGATTATATTAAAGAAGGTATTAAGTAGATATTAAGTTGATTTAATGTAAAATAAAAAGATAATTAGTGAGTAAGAGGGGAGGGTTGGACCGTGTAATATAGGGGATTAATGGGAGTCGGGTTTTGAACTTGTTGTTACGGGATTGACTCGGGTTTTATAAATATATTATGGTAAATATCTAGATATCATTAGATATTATGTTTGTTTAATCAAATATCTAGATATTATTAGATATTATGTTAGTTTAATGAAAATATCTAATCCTAAGGGAACAAGAGGGAGAGGCGTGTGGAAGAGGAAGATGTCGGGTCCGGGTTTAAGCGATTTGTTGCAGAATTTAAGTTGACAGATCGATAAAGTTACAAATATCTTAGATATTTGTATTAATTTAATCAAAAGTAATCAAAAGCCCAAAAATGAGGAAAAAGGTGCCTTGGGGCGTGTGGCACATGTAGGAGTCGGGTTTTGGGTTGGTTTCGGGACTTAAGTTGACTCGGGAATAGTTAAATGAAGTTCGGGTTTAAACCGTATAACCTACTCTTTAATTCCAAATAAATTCAAAATAATTTTATTAAATTATCATAAACTCAAATAAATCGTAATAAATTAAAATAAATTAAATTTATTATTTTCCAAATATAATTTCGGTCTTTCAAATTACGGGGTGTTACAAAAACACCCATAAGTTGTTTTAGAGAACGGTCCGCCATTTGCAAAGTAATATTAGTGCATTTCCAAGCACCCATGTTAAGTTTTTCAAACATAGAAAAGGGCATGACACTTACACTAGCACCTAGGTCGCAAAGGGCCTTATCAATGGTATACGTGCCTATAGTGCAAGGGATGGAGTAACTACCAGGGTCCTTAAGTTTTGGTGGAGACTTATTTTGCAAGAGTGCACTACACTCTTCAGTGAAAGCTACGGTGTTCATCTCATTGAAGGATCTCTTCTTTTTGAGGACTTCCTTCATAAACTTGGAATAAGAAGGAACTTGGGAAAGCAATTCAATGAAAGGGACTGTTACCTTTAAATTCTTGACGACGTCAAGGAATTTACCATACTTCGCCTCCTCCTTGTGCTTGGCTAATCTTTGGGGATATGGGACTTTGATTTCAATAGGAATCTCGGGCTCTTTCCCTTTTGACATGGGCACCTTATCTTCAACATCAACAACCACGGGCTCATCATTATGCTTACCTCTTCTCGAGGAAATGGCATTTACAGTTTCGTGAGGTTGGTAACATTGTGAAGGCAGCTGCCCTTGCTTTTGGTAGGTATTAGAAGAGGCATATTGGGAAATTTTAGCTTCCAACAATTTGATGGCGGCATCCTTAGCTTGATCGCTCTCCTGGAATTGAGCTATTATGGTGTCCTGCCTTTGAGCCAATTGCAGCATCATGGCTTCAAGTTTACTAACACCATTGTCACCTTGTTGAGATGTAAAGGATTGAAATTGTTCTAGCTTTTGTGTGAGAAGGGCTACTTGAGCTTGTAAAAGTGTCAAAGTGGGGTCCTCTTGCATAGATTTTGATGGTATGGAGCGGGAATTTCTATATTAAGAATCGTGAATTGCCATGGATTCAATGGTAGTGTGAGCAATGTCAATATTGAATTGATCAAATCTTCCATTGTTAGCAGAATCCAGGATACGACGGGACTCTATATAACACCCATTATAGAATGTGATGGCAAGGAGCCATGGATCTATCCCATGATGAGGACACTCTCTTTGCAAGTCCTTGTACCTCTCCCAAGCTTTATATAGGCTCTCATCCTCCCCTTGTCGGAAACTAGTGATTTGACTTCTCAACAAAGCGGTCTTTTCTGGAGGAAAGTACTTTTGGTAGAAGGCAAGAGCTAAACTCTCCCAATCGGTGATACCTAATGTAACCTTATCAAGGCTATGTATCCATAACTTTGCCTTACCCCTCAAAGAAAATGAGAAGAGCATCTCTCTAATTTGCCCTTGGGTGACTCCAGTTTGTCTGATAGTGGAGCAATAGTCACAGAAGTTTTGGATGTGAAGGTTGGGATCTTCTGTGGTATTGCCACTAAATTGGCTTCTTTCTATAAGGTTAATGAAGGCAGGTTTGATTTCAAAGTTTTGGGCTTCGATTTGGGGTGTAGCAATACCCCTTGGAAGTGTTTCTGGGGTGGGTTTAGAATGGTCTGAAAGTCGAACCATTTTTGTGAAGATGAAGATGGAGTGTTGTTGGAAATTTGGTTGGTTTTTGTGAATGAAGATGAGAATGGATCTTCTTCTCCTTCAAGATTAGATAAAATATCCGAGTATTTCTCACGAATATGATCTAAACTTAAAGTATCAGAAGCTTTTGAAATTTCGTTGAATAGTTTTCGTCTCCTACGCAGAGTTCTTTCTAGTTCGGGGTCTAAAGCGATAGGGGTCCCTAGTCTAGAAGATCTGGGCATAAGATTGGAAAGCTAAGATGAAAAATCAAGAGAGTTCTAAAGGAATTTGGGTTCCTAAAGACTAGATAAAACTAATTGCAAGAAAAATCACAAAAAGAGGAAAACTAAACCGTGCTCCCCGGCAACGGCGCCAAAATTTGATCGGACCGGTTGTGAGCCTGATACAAAGATAAATTACCCAGAAAAGGCTAATAACAAATTAATGTAATTAGGAAAGTAGGGGTCGATCCTCAGGGAGATGGTGTTTCCTATAAGATGTGAAATGTCTCGCAATTGGGTTTTATCTAACGAATATCTGGGTTTTGGGATTTTGATATCTAAACTAATATAAAGCATAAACGAAAACAAAATAAAAGCAAATGATGAATTAACAATAATGAAAAGTATCTAGGGAAGTAGGTTCACACATGTAGATTGACAAATTGATGTAATTGGATTTGGAACATGCAAATAATTCATTGTGAGTTCGTAAGAATGATGTGTTCATTACAATCATAGATCAGATGCTCTAGCAGGCTTGTAGGCGATTTACTAGGTCTTAATCTACCATGTCATGCTTTGTCTATTAAATTCATGTATCTCTACTTGGAAAAGAATTCCATTTTAGTCAATAATTTCCGGCCAGAAGTCGTTACCTATCGTTACAATCCAAACATGCATAGACACAACATTTTAGAAGCACAATTTATTTTATCCAATTAACATCTTTTAATCAATCTAACATGGCTACCCTACACCCTAGAAAGGTGACTACTCACTCATGATAATGTCTAAATCTAAAATGATATTAACAATGAAAACTAGGATAGACATGTTTATTTGATTTTTGACTCTTTATATGGCGATAATAACGACGCTAATTGATAATCTAAGAAATGAAATTGCAATTATAACGATACTAAATAAATCTAAGATAATATGTAAAGAGAATAACAATCAAATGGAAAACAATAAAGACATTTAAAGGAAAGATAAAGTAGGAATACCTATATGACGATCAATGACGATAATGATAACAATAATAGAAAATCCTTGCACATTATATACGATCCACCAATTACAACGCTTGAACCACACAAAGGAGATTACAAGGATGAAATTCTTATTGATCTAAGCTAATGTTTTGATATGAAAAGGACAAAAATAAACTAAGAACTAAAAACTAAAGAAGAAGAAAATGAGAGAAGAGAGACTAGTTTTCCCTTCCTCCTAATCTAAGGAGAAATGTAAGTAGAGAAGAGAAGAGAAGAGGATTGTAAGATGGATGATTTGAGAAGAGGGGCTGGAGCATCTATATATAGCATTAGGGTTTCGTGGAGAAGAGGTGAGCATTAAACACATAGGACAAAAATAGGAAGTTGAAGCCGTTTTCTCGAAGCAGCACACTTACCCGATCGGGTACACCACTTACCCGATCAGGGAAGTTGTATTCCAGGTCCTTTGACTGTCGTTTCATCTTCCTTTGCTTTGACTTGACTACCATCATCCCCCTTGACCTCTTGAGTCGGGTTTGTTGATAGGGTTTGATGTAAAGCGATGAATTCTTCCGCCTAATTGATTGATCTTCCGACAACTACGAAACTGTCTTTGCTTCTTCTCTCTTTCGAATTAGTGAACCTTCTTGAAATGCCTTTCACTTGGTCAAGCTTGCTTCTTCAAATCGTCGGGTTCTAGGCAAATGCTCGGGAATATAGAAAAAGAGCGTAGAAACGTCACTTTTCCTACAAAACAGGTTAGAACACAGGAATTCGCCTAGAAGACGATATTAGCTCATAAAGTGACTTAAAAAAGCACAAATGACATAAAAAACCGAGCTAAATTGGGGATAAAAACCATACAAATATTCACTTATCACCTCTTCACTTGGAACACCTTCCAAAATTGGCACCGTCTTGAGGGAGTCACCGGTCTTCATAAAATAATTACAAATATACAAATATAAAAATTCCTATTATACATTTATTCTATAAAATGAAATTATTAAATTATACAAACCGGTGATACGAGATCGCAATAAAATTACAACCAAACCGTTATTCCCTTACATTTCGGGTAATAACGATTAAAAATAACTAGGCCATACTAGGTACAAATTTGCATAAATTATTAAATAAATGACATTCATTCCTTCAACCATAAATAAAATAAATTGCTGCAAAAAAATCATGCCAAAATCGCCCTAACACATTCATGCTCATTGTAGCTCGATTTTACGAGATTTATTGATTTTTAACCATTAAAACTCAATATCAACATTTAAATCTCATTTAAATTCAAAATAATTAACTAAACTGTTTTAGAACTCAAAATTAGTCCCTACTAATTTTGTTGGTCATTAATTAGATCGATTTGATTTCATTTGCTAAATATAACGGTTTAATCATAACAATTATGAAATAAACCCAAAATAAAATATAAACATCATAAAAATTTGAAAAATAAAAATTTTGTACATTCTGGAACATTTACAGGAACTATAAAAATAAAAACATTTGCTCAAAAAATTTAAATTAATTTTATGAACAAATAGCTTTGTATTTAATGGTTTTATGAAATAAAAATCATTAAATATAGTAAAACAGTGAAAACAATTATGAAATTTCACCAAGATGATCAAAATCAGAATGTAAAATGTGCCAAAAATGTTCAAGACCGGAAAAGGACGTTTCAATTTTATGAATATTATAATCTCATATTATCGACTTTTATCGTATAAATATCAATAAACATGCATTACTTAATTAAAAGTCACGGAATTTTACATACAGTATGTAATACATGCATGTGAGATCATAGTAAAATTTCATGGCCAGAATCAACATGCAACTTTTTTTAGTTAACTTTTAACTCATAAAATGCATGTTAACTCGGTTTAAAAGCCAAAAATCAAAATAAGTAGTAAATCTATCCCTATAATCACGTAATTTGACTACCAACGTTTTGAGGTCAGTAGGTATACATGCACCAAACATTTTTGTCAAAATCATATTTTAACTTAATTTTTTGATTTATTAGTTATCTTATAACTTTAATAAAATATGTCCAAAATGAACATGCATGCTACAAGCTAGTTCTGATACCACATGAAAGTCCATAGACCTTAATTAGACTCCTCTAATTAGTTACTAAATTACTTGTTAATTTAGTATTTAATGATCTATGTAACATGCATGCAAATATAAAGACATTTATATAAAAGAAGAAATTTGCTCACATTGATATGGAAATTAAAGGGCACAACAAAAACTCCTTCTTGTTGTTCTTGAGCTACAAATATGGATGAACAAGAACAATCTCCAAAATAGAAGACCTCCTTCAAGTTGTTCCAAGATGATACCAAATAATCTACCCTTAATATTAACTAGATAATAAGATAGATATTATGCTACTAATATTAGAATATATTACTACACTAGTAGTACTTGGTAAATATTAGTATTAAGAGATTTTTAGTGAGAAGGAGAGTTTTTGAGAGATGAATGAAAATAAGCAAGAATGAACTAGTGATAAATTGAACAACAATTGTCCTATTTAAAGACAAGAGGGCCGGCCCCTAGATCACCAAGTGAGTGATTTTTCTTCTTATTTTATTGTCATGCAAAGTGGTGGTGTGTTGTAGTGTAAGTGATGATTATAGGTTTACTATTCATGTCATAATCACATGTTACTTGTGAGTATGAATAAGATCAACCATCATCACTTCCCTGTAAGTTTCTTAAACTCAATATTAGACATTTCTATTATCATCTTATTAATAGTTTACTCTTAAACTATTAGGACCTTATGCATGCATAACAAAAATACAGGAAAGAACCATTTCTTACATTGATTATGAAAATATGGGCACAATATTTGAACTCCTTTCAAATATTGTTCTTGAGCTAGTAATATGAGGATGATCTTCCAAGTTTCAAAGTAGAAACTCTCCAATTAGTTGCACCCAAGACTACCCCTTTTTATCTCTACTAAAATACTACACTAGTATTATTAGTAGTAACCCTTTAAAATAAATCTAATAACTCTATTACTACACTAGTAATTTTATTAGAATATGAACTCTAAAATATGTAAAAACTTCTTGAGTTTTAGAGTAAGAAAGAAGAGATTTAGAGAGATAAGGATTACATGCAAAATGAAATGAGATTGTATGTTGAATAAGAAGTAAATAATCCTTCTTATTCTTGGTAGCTATGACCGGCCACCCACCCATCACATGGGTGTGGTGTTGTCCCTTTCACTTATTCTTAACAAGACATTAGGTTGAGTGTAGGTATTAGTCTATTGTATGATTGTGTCTAATTCTCAATTAGAATAATACACAAAAACTAATCACCCTAATATACACTACAAAACCGGTGCACCCCACTTAAAATGGGTGTCCATTTTATTTTTTGCAATTTGTCATTTGTCACAAGTGTGACATGTGACATGTAACATGTAATTTTGCTTATAAATGTGCATTTAACCAATTTAAATGCAATTTCATAACAAATAAATTAGACTTAACATTTTAAGTCACATTTAATAATTACATGTAAATAAAATGGGTCATCTCATATTTGGTTAATATAATCTACAATAGTTTGTAATTATAATCGACCAATTTTACTTATCTCAAATGTTTCATAAACATAATGCATTCTTAGTAATATAACAATTAAATTACCAAAATGAATCTTATTTAATCATATTACAATAAGATATATTTCTCACTCACAATTTAAACTTGGTTCATTTTAAGGGATTAATTAATCTGTAGCACTATACAATTAATTAATGTACATGATTAGGGGATTGTCCTTTAGGTGTGACCTCAAGGGATCAACTGATCACCACCGTCATACGACAGTAACGTCAAACTCAATTGAGCCAATCGTTACCGATTTATGTTGACCAGTTGACTATAATATTCATCAGCCCTTTGTATTCTTATTATTGAGATTTAATTATGTGATCGCACTATTGTTGAGGACATTTACTCCAACAATCTCCCACTTGTCCGAGACAAGTGTGCGTCACAAATTCTCTTGTCCTATTACAATATCTCCCACTCAATGCAAGGTGTCTTGCAGGTCATACTTGCATTTGATCATATCAAGAGTGGTTTCCTCGATCTGGAGAGTAACTGTCTGACCGGAATTATCTACCATAGATACCTTCCGAGCGTGGCCATGCATTTTCAGCTTACTCCTCCTCGAGTGGCCTTGAGATTTAAAACAACCCTGACAAGGGGTGGACAATTCCTATCGCACTACTCCCTTCGAATAGCCACAGCTCATCATGACCCAAAATATGCCTATTTGACCCCAGTTACGAAGGTCGTAGAGCATAAATTAAAGTCACTCTGAAACTGTGCCACCTTAGGCGAACAGACTTTAGTCAAAGAATTGACTCAAAAAGAATACTAGTAGCTGTTGCCACGACCAGGCTACAAGAATTGCCAGAATTCTATAAGCGGTCACTGCCCGACAGATTGTCCCTTACAGTCTGTCGATGTGATCGATTTGTCATCCCTATGACCCTATGACACTTGAACTTGTCATCAATCGCACCACAATCTAGTCACTTCGAGATGTCACCTCATATAAGTGACTATGGGACAATGCTATGTTAATACAGTCCACTTTAATGGGGTTCAAAATTGTCTCTACAACCCATTTGGATTTAACAAAGCACAAAACTGAGTTTATGAACCTCTAACGATAAATTTGATTATCATATATGAACAATCAACAAAATGTTATTGCTTCATATCATATAATCTAAAGTTTATTTCGTCCATGACAATTCATGACGATCTTATAAAATGCAATAAAGGCTTGAGTAGTGAATATACCATGTATTCATTTATTTCAACCTTGTTAATTGCCTTTTCCTTCCATCCATCGTTATTCCTAATAACATGAATTCATATATGTACATGTCTAGATCTCTATCTAGTGTTGGGCCCTTTAACTTGAAAGATGCTCCCACTTGTTATCATGATAACTGATAGGTATTTAGGTGAAGGGATCTACTATTAGTTCCTTTTAAACCACCTTATCCTCATCATAATGTACTAGGTCTCTATTTTTAGAATTTATAATGATTGACTCTTCAATCATCCTTATAGTTATTCGCTTCTTGTATAACAAAAGTACGCCTAGGATTTCGATAAATCCTTTTATAAGTTTGGAAATTTGGGTTTGTGTAACCTTTACCACATTGTCAAATTTTCTCTACCAAACACAAGAATGTATCCCTAGTCCTCCTTGAGAACTCTACGGATGTTCTCGTGGGCTATCCAATGACTTTCATGTCGATTATTTTGTTTTAGGCTTGTCATGCTCCCAGCATACAATTCATTTAGGTATGTACATGTAATGGCATACATGATTGGTATCATGTGATCAACAATTCTTAGGTTCAGTGGATGACTATGACCCTTTCATAGTGATCCCACTTTTTCCACATAAACAACCTATTTAACTTGTTGAAGAGATAAAGGATCTTATCGATATAAGATACTTTTTAAATGCCAAGCTAAAATCTTCTATTCCTCAATAGTCTTTGATTTTAGTATACATGTTGCCCTCTTTCATCCAACATTAAAATCCAACCACTCCTTTCAAAAAGGTAATATGAATATGTGACACCCTCAAATTTGCGGAAAGAAAAAAATTAATTTAAATAAATAAACAAAGGTGTCATAAATAAAAAGGTTCATAACAAAAGGAGAATAATATTATACATAAGAATTATACAAGACGGGAGACATATCTCCCGTATAAATACGGAAATAAAAGAGTGTATAATAATATACAATCTAAGAACCGAATATAGGTCCAAGGTAAATACTTCGCTCGCTAGGTCGTCAATGTAACCCAATGTATGCATCACAACCTGCCAACCCATTAAATACTAAACACGAAGCCACAGTCAGTGGGGAGTACTCCGAGTTCTCCCAGCCACGAAATGTCAGTTTAATTAAACATGAATAACATAAAAGCAATGTATATGGGAAAATACAAAACTTTAACATATATGATATGCTTTTCATTTTATAACAGATAACTAACATATAACCTAGCGTTGAAAGCTATCATGTAAACCGTAATAAACTATAACTACGAGGTAGGGAAGCTGGTATGCTAGCTCAGAGGTTACCGTTAACATGGCCATGATACACTCAAACCCTAATCAAACATAATATCATGTGAATCAGTTAACAACCGGTAATCCAAACTCTATCAACCTTAGCCGGCTTGCATCTCACCTTCTAAGATTCATAGAATCATACAAACATGAAAGACCAATACGTCTAGAAACAGGCATAAGTTCTTAGTAACGTCAATAGAAGACTTCTGTAACTCGAGTCTATACCGCGAGGTAGGATATACTTATATATTTAGGCTCAGCGGTTACCCTAATAACATGGCCCAAATACAAAGCACACATCTAGGCTCAGCGGTTACCTTTAAAACATGGCCCAGATCCAAAGCACATATCTAAGCTCAGAGGTTACCCTAATAACATGGCCAAGATACAACTCTACCCTAAACCTAGACTGCGCAGACCTAGAGAAATGCGAAGATCCATCGCACCCAAGACTCATCACATGAGTATCCCTACGGAGATCCACCAAAGGGTTGGCTAGTACTGAAGCTGGCTCCATTCCCCAAAGTGGAAGCAATGGCAGCCTTGCCCCGACTTGGAGATCCACCAAGCCGGGACACAAAAGTTATTAAGCGGTAAACTCCATATGCTCGTTAAAGATAGTAAGGCCTATCAATGTCATGGTCCAAGATACTCATTTAGAATTAGAATGGTCAAGACGCCATATACTCATAATTCTCTATGGGTACTTAGTCAACACGACACCAACACGACATATATCATACAATTAAACAGTCACGGGAAAAACTTCCTATCATGTGACTAATTGCATATAAATCATATTCAAATATCATATCGCCTCATATCTACTAAGGCTCATTCATTCAGTCATTAAATAAAACCTTACCTGAAGACAAATCCCCGACCCGAGTCCCGCGACGGGTCATCAGTCAAAACGGGGCTGACTAGATCGTAGTTTGACCAAACCCGTTTGGTCAAACCGGGTAGAAACAGAGTCTTAGCCATCGAGGCTTGAACATAAGAATATCACATTCATTTCATGCTATTTCATTCAATTTCTAACATGTGAATTATTAATTCATACGAAAACCCGCTTGACTTACATTATATCTAATTAAACTACAATCTCGTATTATAATTTCTAACATGTGAGAAATAATATTAAATAATTTACTTATTAAAATTTCCCACTTGCTAAATATTACAAAACACGATAAAATAACAATACTCAAAAAAACGTCATAAGTCCAAAGGGACCCACGGTTCATTTTGGACCGGTTTTGGTTATCTTTTCTAAAAAACCGTTTCTTAATATTTCCCGCATGCTTAACATATTTAAAACCCGTCAAAACAACAACAACACAATCAAGTATCGACAAAAACCCAAAGACCAAAACACGGACCAACCAGACCGGGCTGGACCGGGTCTGAACCGGCCTGAACCGGCCTGGTTTGGCCCGGTTTTCCAGCCACCAAAACAGCCACCAAAACAGCCACCACCGGCCACCACCAACATCCACTCTAAATTATTTCTAACATGTTTTAATTATCAAACAATCATTTTAACAACCATCCATACCAAAAATCATGATTATAAACAAATCATTCAAATATGTCAAGAACCACAACATGTCATAAAAATTCCATACAACATACAAATCATTACTACTTAT
>JAIUZE010024292.1:0-11813 GCA_022085475.1 Heliosperma pusillum | reverse complement strand
AGGTTATGCATATACTTTGAGGTAGAGGTGATTAGTTAATTATATTTACAGGGAGTTGTAAAATAATCTAACTAGGCATTGTGGGACCCCTTATATATTGATATAATGATAAAATATCACTTAAAAGTTAAGTGCATATTATTTATTAATTTGAGTCATATAATTGTTATATGATCAAATTAACCCTTAATTATACAAGATAATTAAACATATGATTATAAGTATTTGTGGGACAAATATCAAAAATCAAAATGGACCACATGACACTAGTGGGTGCCAAAATTTTGGTAGTGTATAACATGATGATTGTTGTTTCTTGTATTACACTACAACATGTGATCATGTCATGTTTATGACACATGATCATGTTCTAATTCACATCTACACTCAACCAATTTGCATGGGATTATTTTAAGCAAATAAGAGGCCACTCATGCATGTTTGGCCGGACCATAGTGTCCTTAAATGGACAAATTTTGTTGTTCATTTTACTTACTTGTTCATTCTTATTTTGATGCTTATCTCACTAAAAATCATCATCTCTCTAAAACCTCTCAAACACTAATATTTCCTATTACTAGAGTAGTAATAAAATCTAATATTAGTTCATCTTATCACTTGTGTTTTCTAGTCAAAAACTAAGTGATTAGTTTGGGTTTTCTCTTGGGTGCTTCTTAAAGGAGGTCTTCTAATTTGAAGATTACAAAGAGGATCATCTATTTCTTTCTAGCACAAGATCAACAAGAAAGGTGTTTCTTGTTGTGCCCATATAAACCGAAATTTCCCAATGTAAGGAAATTTCTTCTTACTTTTTATTATGCATTTTAATTTGCATGCATGTTACATAGATCTTTATTAAACACTAAATTAAAAAGTAATTTATTAACTAATTAGAGGAGTCTAATTAGGGTCTATGAACTTTAGACTTGATCTTATGGTAATCGAAACAAACGAGAGAATCATGTAAACTCAAGTAGGCATTTCATCAAACATGTTATAAGCATAGCATGGAGACAAGACAATAATCAACTATTAACCCCAACAAGAACACATTAGCTCATACTAGAACCCATAATCCCCCACATAACCCTAGCAAGATTACTACTCACTCATATTCAAGGGAGATTCAATATTAACTAAGGATTGCAAAAGGAAATCAACAACAATAAACATCTTCTAATTTATAATGAAAAGATAACAAGAATTGAAATGAAAACTTAATTAAAGACAAGATTAAGTAAAGGAATTATACCAACTTGGAAAAAGATGAGAACTTTGATATAATAACCAAGATTTTGTCACCAATCTTTGAATACAAACCAAGTTCCAACACTAAACCAAGTTGCAATTATTAATTAACCAACTAATTAGCTTAATCATGGAAGATTAAAAGAAGATTAAATGCTAATTTTATGAGAGTTTTAGATCTAGGGTTCCGTGCCCTCTAATTACACAAGAGGATCTATTTATAGGTTTACAAAATGTAGGAAAGATGGGCTTCGAAAGACTTCATGGGCTGGAAAGGTCACGACCGTGAAGGGTGTTTCATGCACGGTCGTGAAAGCAGTCTCACGACCGTGAAACTACAAGTCACTGTCGTGAGATTAGTGGCAAAGAAGGGTCTTCTTTCACGAACAAGTCACGACCGTGAAATGAGTTTCACGACGGGACTTAACTTTCACGACGTGAAATGAGTTTCCGGCCGTGAGATGAATGCTCGAAAATCAATTCTTGAAAGGCATCTACGACGTGAGATACCTTTCAACGCCGTGTGTGCAAGGATCCTTTACAATTCTGCCTTTGACTGGATTTGTTCCTTCTTCCCGGGTTTTGTTTGACTTGATTGGGAGGGATTTGGCGCATCTGAGAAGGGACACCCAAGGGTATTGGGGGCCCCCAAGTATGTCGTGGTCGGTCCTCCGAGTGATTCACCTTCTTCTTTGTCGATCAAAACTAGGTAGAAATCGCTTCAAATGACGGTTTACCTACAAAAACACGATAAAAGCGAGAAACATGCTAGAAGAAGGTAAAACACGTAGAAACGCTCTTAGGGGGCGTTAAAGGCAAGCAAAATGAGACAAAAAGGGGTGAAAAAGTAGGGTGAAATGACACTATATCAAATCTCCCCAAACCAAACCCTTACTCGTCCCGAGTAAGGATGAACAATGGTCAAGACCCTTATTTAACTACGCTAAACCTAACCGATACAAGGCAATTAACGGGCCTTGCTCCGTCCCTTCAACTCGCAACAAGGTACCCATGAGGTAGGATACCTTCTTGCAAGGCTAGTGGGGTCTTGCCAAAACTCCGATGCATTCTAGGAAATAAAGCACACAAAACATATGAGAATGCATCTACAAAAGCAAGTGGCAACATGCCTCATCCATGTGCCGAGATTCATCTAAAATGGAAAAATTTCAAGCATGTAAATTCCTATGTATTTACTAGTTTTACAAAGAACTAGGACTAGAAAGATAGAAATGAATCACCTCTTTATTGTGTAAAACTAGTATATTCGTTCACGTTCACTAGAAAGCTTTGTCAATGTTGATAAGGCGGGATGGAAAGTGAGGGCCACATGATGTTAGAAGACACTGTAGGATCGTAATTCCGCCTTTCACCTAAGTGAAAGGAAGGGTCGTCCCCTCTTAGCCAAGTAACGTAGGAATAATCATCAAAAAGGTAAGGGAACAAGATGTTTGAGTTCTTATTTGATTTCTTTTTCTTTTTTGTTTTTGTTTTTGTAATTTCTTTTTCTTTTTGTCTTTGATTTTTGCTTGATTTGGGTGCCATTTGAGAGCAAGGTAGCCTAGCGAAAGGTGTGCGGCGGAGACCAACAATAGGCAAATCCTCGCCGTAGCGACATCGAGAGCGATCCCATATGTAGTGAGGGTACTGTAGAAGAGCCCAGAAGTCTCCATATGCACTCCCTAAGCTAGGACTAAGGCAAAGATATGCAAAATTTCAAGCTTTTCTTTTCGATTATGTTTGAACTCAATTTTTGGACTTGTGATGGAAATATTTCCTTTTTGTCAAGTGTAGTGAAATGTGATGATTAGACAATTACACGGCCTCGAGAGTCACCTAGGAAAGCGTTCACCAAGGAATTATCACGCCATGGGGGTGGTCAAGATGGTAAATGCAAGCCATTGACTAGGCTATAGGAAACGGTGCGAAAATTATACTAAAAATACACATTAAAAGGTGTTTCAAAATCTATTTTAATAGGCAAAGTGCTAAGCAAAAAAGTATCTACAAGGGCCTATCCAAGCTTGTTCATTTTCCAAATTAGGCATTTTTAATAATTCTCCTAAATGCAACTATATGCCATGATCTAGAATTAAGCAACATATATACAAACTAATGCAAATGCTCTAGTGAACTACGTGACAATTAATCTAATGAAACCCCCTAACAGCACATAAGTCACAACCGCCAATTCATCAAAATCCACATCGCAATCATCAACAATTCCTCCAAACTCCTCATGTGATAAGAGGTAAAGAAAAAAAGAAGGGGAAGGAATAAGAACGATCATACCATGGCGGTCTTCGTAATCCCTTCTATAAGTCTCTTAAGCGATGTGTAGCGGACCTATGTATGGAGGTTAGAAGAAAAAGCAATGCATATATATGTACAAACTAAGATATAAACAAGCTAATTTTTAGGATTTTTCAAAAAAAATTCGATTTTTTTGGATTTTTGAATGATTTTAAATGCAAAATAAAACATGTTTTTCGGATTTTTTTTCAAATTATCAAAATAATTCCCCATCCCCCACATAGGAACATACAATGTCCCTAATGTATGAAATGGGCTTATTGAAAGTAAAGAAAGACATGTTTTTGGATTTTTAAATGGTTTTCTAAAAGGAAAAGAATATGTTTTTGTGTTTTTTTTTTTAAATATTTTGAAAAATAAAAACTTGTTTTTGGGTTTTTGATTTTTGAGAAGTATACACAATATAAACAATATATACAAGAGGGTTAGTCTTGCAAATGAACTAATTCTATATGAAATTCATGAACTAATCAATATTCCTAAAACTAAATGCATAGTGATATAATACAAAGCGCATGATCTAAGTGAATGCAAGTTAAATTATATGCTAATCTAGAGTCTCGTTGCAGTGGTAATGTGCATAAATGCAATTCCCCTCATGGGGGTACCTCCCACAAGAAAGTCCAGATAAAAAATAAAACTAGGTGTGTCATACCGGAGTCTCGACGCGGCGGTAATGTGCATAAATGCAATGCCCCTCATGGGGGTACCTACCACGGGAAAGTCCAAAAATGGCACCAAAAAGTGAAACTACGTGATGCATGAGAATTATCTAAATGCAATGAATGTTGTTTGTCAATTTGGATTTTCCAAGAAGGAGCAAAAGATTGGTGTCCGATGGGATGGACACCCGCCTCCAATGTTACCGAGGCCAACCAACACAATAAAAAACAATTTACAAGTTAAAGCTGCAATTTAAGTCAATCAAAGAGAGGAGAGAAGGAAACACGCACTAGAGGGGATGGGGTAGATGCTAAACAAGCCACCTAGACACCTCATTCTCATCCCCACCACCACTACCACCCTCTTCCCGATCCCCGCGGTCTCCCCCGGTCTCCATGCCGCCTACCACTCCCTGGACTCCAAGGTTGGGGAACAACAAATCACGTTGTGCACAGCTTGGCAAAAACCCGTTCGGGTCAATGTACCCTTCGTTAGCCAGCAAGTAATAGTTGGGGTAGGTGGCATAATAATTGTTCACCCGGTCTTCATGCATGTTCAAATGCATGTTTTGCATGAGACCGGTCAGGTAGTCACTTTGGGGGGAGATGGTAGGGTCGGGGTGAACATACCCCTGGTACTCAAAGGGGTAGGGGGAAATATTCACAAAACTGGGTGGGGGATATGGGGCTTGCAAATGTGGTAAAGGAAAAGGGGGAACAGGTAGGGTTACATGAGGTGCACTGTGACTCGGTGTAGGTCTGGGTTGGGGTCGAGGTTGCTGGGGAGACTCTCCCTCCTCCCTAGCGCCACTAGAAGAGGCTCCACCACCTGCCATCGTCACCGGTAGCAGGTACCTAGGTCGCCTATCTACGTAGTCGCTCCTAGGTGCGAAAGTCGGGAGTCTATGACAAGGTAGGTAAAAGGGGGTGGCATCCTTGATTACCCAAAGATATCCCTTAACCCGGTCAATCCTAATCCAATTAAAGTGGATTAGGGTAGTCTCATCTAGAAGTGTCCCCCCGGGTAAAGCCTTGTACGCCCCATCACTATTGAAGTCGGAGTCAAAGTGCTTGGCCAAAAAAGTTACCAAACCCCCTATGACCACCGTCTGCTTACGAGCCATGGTGGTCTTTCCCAACTTCCTCCACCTCCTAAAACTTTCATGCATTAGGGGAAAGGTGAAGTTTTCCCTCGACCCTTGCACATTCTTGTGCGATTCTAAGAGGGTGAGGTCAAGCTAGGTCAGGTTGTTCGGCTCTTGCCGACAGAGGAAGGTACCTGACACTAACCTGTGCCAAAAACGGGGCACAGAGTGGTGAATTAAGAGGGCCGAATTTCGCCGGAAATCGGTCAAAACCCTCCCGGTCAAGGCCTCCCAAAGTGGGCCCAAATTATATCCCTTTGGCTCCTCGGAATCCCTTCTAGAAGGGAATTCTAACCCCAAAATAGCATCAAAATCATCCATTGGGATGACATGCGAAGTGTTGGCAAGACGGAAACTAAAACAAGGTCTATTTTCAGCATTCACGCAATTATTTAAACTACTCAAAAATTCAAGCGTGAGACTCCGGTAAGAGAGCTCATGCATAGAAAATAAAGTAGACATACCCGTAGCCGCGAAAAAAGTCCGCATCTGTTCCGTCAAGCCTAAACCACGTATGACGTCGTGGCATAAGAAGATGGTAGACTCCATTTCCAACCCTTGTATCCCTTCAAAGGCTTGTCGATGAGCGTCCGTCTCGAAGACGACTTCCGGAAAATTCGGAAGTTGCTCTATCTCCAAGTCTTCATCCGGGTTTGGGTTGTTGGAACCGCTTCCCCTCCTTCTCTTTTGAGTCCTTGGTGGTGCTGCTTTGCCTCTCCCTTGTCCCACCATTTTTGTTGAAAAACACAAGCTTTTCCAAAAAGAAAAATTGCTAAAAAAATTCCTTAAAGACAATTACAAACACTTGCAAAACCTTCAATTAACCCCAAAACTACTTTTTATTGAAGTAGAAAGCTTGAAAACTAACCCAAAAAAAAGATCCCCAAATTCGGATTTTTGAAATCCTAGGTTTGAAAATTGATGTTTTTGAGTTTTTTGGTGTTTATAAGGTGAAAGAATGGCTCTTTTTGTGTTAGTAAAAGAAGAAGAAGAGTTTTTGTAGCAATTTGGGGAAGATTTGAGGGGATTTTATGAAGTTTTGAGGGAGATTTGTGTTTTTTTAGTGAGATAAAGGTGTTTGTGTGGTGGGTGAAGAAGATGAAGTGAAGGGATAAGAAGGTGAAGAAAAGAAATAAGAAGCCACGGTTTTAAGAGTTTCACGACCGTGAAATGAAAGTCACGGGCGTGACTTGAGTTTCACGACCGTGAAATAACTGGCAGAGCAAGGTAAATATTTCAACAATACTTCACGATCGTGAAATGACTTTCACGACCGTGAAACAAGTTTCACGACCCTGAGATGTCTTTCACGGTCGTGAAGTGCTTTTCTCGTGATTTCACTTCCCTTGCTTCACTTTTCACGGGCGTGAAGCTCATTTCACGACCGTGACTCGGCTATTTTCGAGCTTTTGAACCAAAATTATTCACTCTTGTTCGATTTATCGCTACTTCATTATCGCTCCTCCATATCTCCTTCATTTCATCTTACAAAACAATCACACACCACATTAAATCCCTCCCTCACACTCTCATTGACAAAAATTGCACCAAAATTTAAGAAATTAAATAACGATGGGAAATTGATTTAATTAATGATTCAGTTGGCAAAAACTCAACCTCATTATCGTTAATTCAACCAATTTCCATGCAAACTAATATATACTAAGCATTAGTAAATGAGTTAGAAATATATACAAAAATTGGTGGTTATTGAGGAACTCCACCAAACCTATCCAAGAGCAAGAGTTTATAATCAAGACTCTTCCTCGGGATGAGGATCCCCAAGAAAGAGTATTTCAACCGTGCCTTTCACATCTCCATCATAATATCGCTTCACTCTATGGCTATTCACCTTGAAGTTGCCACCCTCTTCACTCCAAAGCTCGAATGCGCCATGAGGCGATATATCAATAACCTTAAAGGGCCCCGACCATCTTGACCTTAGCTTCCCGGGAAACAATTTGACCTTAGAATTGTAGAGTAGGACTTGATCACCCACGCTTATATCTTTATCCACCAACTTGGCGTCATGTCATTTCTTCGTTTGATTTTTATAAATCTTCGAGCTTTCGTAGGCATCAAGTCTTAACTCCTCGAGCTCACTCATTTGGAGGAAACGCCTCTCTTCGGCCATGTCGATGTCAAAGTTTATCTCTTTTAAAGCCCACCACGCCTTATGCTCCAACTCGATCGGCAAATGACAAGTCTTGCCATAGACAAGCTTGTAGGGAGTTGTGTCAAGAGGAGTTTTGAAGGCGGTTCTAAGAGCCCATAGCACATCGGGGAGCTTTTGGGACCAATCCTTTCGACTTTTGCTTGTGGTCTTCTCCAAGACGGCTTTAATTTGACGGTTTTAAACCTCCACTTGCCCACTTGTTTGAGGGTGGTAGGAAAGAGCGGTCTTGTGAGTGACACCATGAGAAGAGAGAAAAATCTTGAAGGTGTTCTTCCTAAAGTGTGAACCACCGTCACTAATCACCACTCTCGGGGTCCCAAATATTGGAAAAATAGTGTTCTTGAAAAGCTTGATAACAACTTTCGCATCGTTTGTTGGGGTAGCCACGGCCTCAATCCACTTGGATACATAGTCCACCGCAGCTAAAATGTACTCATTCCCACAAGAGTTTGGGAATGGTCTCATGAAGTCAACTCCCCAGCAGTCGAAAAGCTCAATCTCAAGAATATTGTTAAGGGGCATCTCATTTCTTTGGCTTATGTTCCCCGTTCTTTGACATCTATCGCAAGATTTGACAAAATAATGGATGTCTTTAAACATAGATGGCCAAAAGAAACCACCTTGTAACACCTTTGCAATGGTGCGATATGTACCAAGGTGGCCCCCATAGGCCGAATTGTGAATCCTATCCACTATCTCCAATCCTTCTTCCCTCGGAACACATCTTCTAAACATGTCATCACCACACTTGCGGAAAAGATGTGGGTCATTCCAAAAGTAGCGTTTTGAATCATGCTTCAATTTCCTTCTAGCTCTAGCATCTAGCTCCTCCGGAATGAACCCACTCACAATAAAATTCGCCAAGTCCGCAAACCACGGTGATTTTCCACTAACCATAATCAAGCTATCTTCTCATAGCCACTCATTAATTGGGCCACTCTCATCTTTCAACCCATGATCTTCGGTAGTCAACCTAGACAAGTGGTCGGCAACAACATTTTCCGCACCCGCCTTGTCTCTAATCTCCAAGTCGAACTCTTGAAGTAATAGAACCCACCTCAAGAGTCTTGGTTTTGCATCTTTCTTCACCAACAAGTGTCTCAAGGCGGTGTGATCCAAGTAAACCACTACCTTAGAGCCAACAAAGTATTGCCGAAACTTCCCTACAGCATGCACAATGGCCAACATTTCTTTCTCCGTTGTCGAGTAATTAACTTGAGTTTGATCTAGAGTCTTGCTTGTGTAGTAGATGACATGATGCCTCTTGTCTACAACTTGCCCAAGTACCGCCCCGACCGCATAATCGGAGGCGTCACACATAATTTCAAAGGGAAGGCTCCAATCCGGTGAGCGGATTATGGGAGCCGTCATAAGGGCCTCTTTCAACCTACAAAAAGCACTCAAGCAAGATTCATCAAATACAAACGGGTTGTCCTTGAGAAGAAGAGAAGTCAAAGGCTTGGCAATTTTGGAGAAATCTTTGATGAAACGTCGGTAAAAGCCCGCATGGCCTAGAAAGCTCCTCACTCCCTTCACATTTGTAGGGGGTGACAAGTTTTCAATCACCGAAACCTTAGCCTTATCTACTTCTATTCCTCTCTTAGACACGATGTGACCAAGCACAACCCCTTCCTCCACCATGAAATGGCATTTTTCCCAATTTAGGACGAGGTTGTGCTCCTCACATCTTTTCAAGACATTAGACAAGTTCAATAACCCAAGATCAAATGAGTCTCCATGGACACTAAAATCGTCCATGAAGACCTCCATACTTTTCTCAAGAAAATCGGCAAAAATCGATGTCATGCATCTTTGAAATGTCCCCGGAGCATTACAAAGCCCAAAGGGCATCCTCTTATAAGCATACACTCCAATTAGGCAAGTGAAGGTGGTCTTTTCTTGGTCTTCCAGGTGTATGGGTATTTGGAAAAACCCGGAATAACCATCAAGGAATGAGTAGTAGGAATGCCCGGCTAGTCTTTCGAGCATTTGGTCTATAAAGAGGATGGGGTAGTGGTCTTTGAGGGTGGCGGCATTTAATTTGCGATAATCAATGCACATCCGCCACCCGGTCACGGGCCTAGAAGCGAGGAGAGTCCCATCCTCTTGTTCCACCATAGTCACCCCTCCTTTCTTGGGTACTACATGCACGGGACTCACCCACGAACTATCGGTGATTTGGTAAATAATGCCGGCCTCAAGCAATTTCATGACCTCATTTTTCACTACCTCTGCCATCTTAGGGTTCAACCTACGTAGCCCATCCACTTTAGGCTTACTACCCTCCTCCAAGACTATTCGATGCATGCAAAGATTAGGACTTAAGCCTTTGATATCGTCAATGCTATATCCAAGTGAGCCCCTATGAGTTTTCAAGACTTTCAATAGTTCAAATTCTTGATGCTCACTCAAATTAGCATTGATAATAACGGGATAAGTCTCTCCCTCACCTAAAAAGGAGTACTTAAGTGAGGGAGGTAAGGGTTTGAGTTGTACCTTTGGAGGGAGAAGGCCCTCCATCTTCTTCAAGAGCTCATCATCTATCTCATGGTCATCTCTCATTTCCTCATCATGGAGTGCCACTTGTAGAGTTTCTTCTTCACGTTTCTCTTCTTCATGTACCTTTTCAACCACTTCTTCTATGGCTTCTATGGAGCAAGCTTTATGAAACATTGGTCCCTTCACTAAATGAGGAAGATTAAATTCAAGGGTTTCGTTCCCCACCCTAAAGGTTAGCCGCCCTTCCCTCACATCAATGTGGACTCCTCCGTTAGCCAAAAAGGGCCTACCGAGGATGATGGGAGTGTGGCTATCCTCCGGGATATCTAGAACAACGAAATCCGTGGGAATCAAAAACTTACCAACCTTAACAGGTACGTCCTCAAGTACACCCAAAGGTTGCTTAACGAACCTATCCGCTAGTTGGAGAGTCATAGAAGTGTGGGTTAAACTATCAAGCCCAATTCTTTTTGCAATTGTCAAAGGAATGACACTCACACTTGCACCGTTGTCACACAATGCCCTTGAAATTAGGACACCCCCTACTACACAAGGGATTGAGAAACTTCCGGGGTCCCCAAGCTTTTTAGGCATTTTGAAAGAGTTAGGATTTATGAGGAGAGCACTACACTCCGCCTCCATAACCATAACATCTTGGGTACCCAAAGTCCTCTTGTGAGTCAAGACGTCCTTAAGAAATTTTGAGTAAGTGGACATGTTTAATATGACCTCGGTGAAAGGCAAGGTCACTTCAAGTCCCTCAAGCATTTTTTGGAATTGAGTGAACTTGAAGTTTTCCTTTGTCTTTAATGCTCTAGAAGGGTAGGGGATATCGGAAATAACAAGTAGAGAATCGGGAGATACCTTTGGAATGGGAGTTTTCTTAGTTACCTTAGCTTTTGCTATTAGTTGCACCTCTACTCCTTCATCATCGGCATCCTTGATCATCTCCTCCTCATAAGGCACGCTTTCAACATACCCATCTTCCCCATCCTTGGGTTGATTGTCAAGGCTTGAGCTTCCATCAACTTTACCCTTTCCCTTGTCATCATTTTTCAACTCCAAGGTGGGAGTCAAAACGGGCTCTTCAATTTCTTCACCCTCTTCAACATGCTCTTTATATGGAGTTTCATCATTTATCATGTCCATGTAAGGGTTCTCGAGTACAAGTCCACTCCTCAAAGTCACCGCACATGCTTGGTGACTTGAGGAAGCATCCGTGGAGCTTTTCCCTTGAGCAAGAAGACCTCCCGGAGGCCTTTGAGGATTGTTCAATTCTTGAGAAGCCAACCTAGCTTCCAATTCCCTCACTTCTTTCTTGTGAGCATTAGTGACATTTTGCAAGGCCAAGTTGTTTTGGATCTCCATGTTCTTGACAAGTTGCAAAACATCACTCATGGAAGGCTCATTCTCTTGGTGAGGTTGGTTGGTTAAAGGGAGTGCAAATCCATAGTCATTCCGACTACTTGAACCTTGATTGTTGTTCCTTTGGTTGTTAAAATTTCCTTGTTGTCCTCTTGAACCTTGACCATTAAAAATTCGGTCCTTGATTGTTGTGAATGAAATTTGACCCTTGGCCTTGGAAAGATTGTTCGGGTAACCCTTGACTTGCTTGATTGTTTTGGTTGCCTTGGTAAAAATTACCTTGGCCTTGGTTGTTGAAGTTTGGGTTCCCTTGGTTTTGGTTCCAATTACCTTGGTTTTGAAAGTTACCATGGGTGTTGTAACCTTGATCATTGAAATTATGGTTTTGAAATTTGTTGGATCCTT
>JAIUZE010024291.1:0-12054 GCA_022085475.1 Heliosperma pusillum | reverse complement strand
TGAATTATGTAATTTAATCCTTGTATGGCCTTAGTTTTAATAGATATTGCCCGAAATGTAAGGGAATATTGATTCGGTTGAAATTTAATGTGATTTCATATCACTTTTATTTTATTATTTTATTTTACAAATGTATAATAGGAAATTATTGTAATTTTATTTTATATTTTGTAATTATTTTTATTTCGGAGTTTCCTAAAGACGGTGCCATTCGGAAAGGCGTTCCGAAAGAGATGGTGACTTTGGGAGGCATGCTTATAAAGTTCAAGGGACCAAAGGAGCTGGTTTCCGAATTTGTAATAGATTATATAATTTTCTATTCTAGGAAAGGCCATAGTAGGAATTTTATCTTTATGCTTGCATTTTATTTAATATGTTGCATGAGTTGCCAAATCGCCAGAACATGACATGCATATTTTTATCGAGTATTCGACCGTGTCAATTAAAATTATCGTTAATTCATCGATTTAGTTCACTTAAAGGAGATAGATAATAAATTGACATGACCTCTCATAATAAATAATTGAGATCAAGCCTTACCAAAGAGTAGAACCCATGAATCTCAATTTCGCAAAGAAGTAGGCTCGGCTCACCGGGGTGCTAAACTTGTTACGTTGGGTAAGTGGAGTAATAAATGTTATTACTTCAAAATTTGGATTGAGCTCAACGGAAGTATTCGCGACCGTAGACGCATGTGTTCCGGGCTTAAGATAAATATTAAAGTAATATTATCGACCAAGAGTTCTAATGTAGAATCGATTAAATAGTTAATCCACCGAATTATGTTAATGAGGGATGAGTCGGCTCACTGTGCCCAAGTTGATATGAATTTGGATCTCGGAATCATTTATAATAGTTGGGTAGAGGTCACTATTTAAATGTTAAAACTTGTTTAAAATGTTTACACGTATTTAAAATGATAAATGTTGACGCTTCCTTTATGTCTAAAATTTGTAGTTAATATTGTTCAAATCGCAATGGCTAGTTTATCCAACACGACAACAACTAATGCTCCTACTCTCACAAACGTCTCATGGCTTCGATCCTTCATGGATCGATGCAAGTTAGAAAAGAATGGCGCAAATTTTGACGATGAGGATGCGCAACTCTGTTTGGCCGTGGAGGGTGACGACAAGCTTCGTTACCTTACCGAGGCCTCTCCCACCGCACCTAATAAAAGGGCAACCGCCGGCGCAAGGCAAGCCTATGAGGCTTACCATAAAGAGTCCATTGCTATCAAAAATGTTTTGATATTCTTGATGGAGGCCGATCTCCAAATGCCATAAAGATGAGCACGGCCTATGAGATCTATACGAAACTCGTGACCATGTTTTCACAAGCTCCTAGGATCATTCAATATGAGACGGCTTCCGCGTTTTTCGACATGAACTTAAGAGAGGGCCAAAAGGTTGGCTCTCATGTACTCAAATTGATTGCGCATGTCGAGACTCTCAAATTGCAAGGGGTTGACATTCCCGAACAACTCGTTATTGATCGAGTACTTAAGTCCTTGGGGAAAATCAAGGTATATGTGCAGTTTAGGGTAAACTACAATATGCAAAACATGGAAACCTCTCTTCATGAATTGCACAAAATGCTTGTGCAAGCCGAGAGAGACATGGGGCTAAATGTTAGCACCTTCAAGGATGTACTCAACATCAATAGCAATATTAAGGGGAAGTTTAAGAAAAGTGCTAGCAAGGGGAAGAAGCCCTCCACTTACAAAGGCAAGGGAAAAGCTATTGAGAATAGCTCACCCAAGCCTAAGAAAGGTGCCTCAACCGAGGACAAATGTCATTATTGTAATGGCATAGGGCATTGGAAAAGAAATTGCCCCAAATATCTAGGAGATATCAAAGCTGGAAAGGTTCTTCCAGTAGGTAAATATTAATCCCTATCATTTATGTTATGATCTCAACTTTGGTATACGATACGAGTTGTGATTCTTACCCTTTTTATTGTAATTAGGGCATGCAAGCAAGGATAAGGGCAAGGACAAGCAAGCCTGAGAAGGCTCATCAAAGGAAGCTAGAAGTAGCTCACCATGGTTGAAGACCCAAGGAAGCTTGACCTCGAGATTGTCTCCCCTTTTTAATGTATTATGGTTGTTAAAGCATTTTTAATTTCCTTGTTGGACATGGAAGTTTGTTTAAATTTTCGAGAACAATTGTTGTAATTGAGTATTTAGTGACTTGGTTTTCAACCCAAGTAACTCGGTTTGTGGAAACTTTTATTGTTCTAAAAACTTATCTTTCTACACCACTTGCACTTATAACATAGATTGTAACGACTCAAATTGATCATATTAGTATTATGATGATTGGATCATTGTAATAAGTTCAAAAGCTAAAGAATTCGATTCTCACTTTGAAAGATCAATTGTTAAGTCAAATTGAGTTATTGAACTCAAAGTAGGAAATCTACCAAACCAACGGGCCACACCACTTATAAAGATTGTAAATGACATGAATATGAGTCCACCTCTTTAGCTTATAGAACTAGTCTATCTCGAAGCTAAGATTTGATGTCTTTACAATAAAGTCCTTAGTAGATCACTTAAGGTCATGTTGTGATACTTCTACCTTCCTCACGAGTATGAGTACAAAATTGTTGTGGCTCACAAGGCTATCTTTAAAAAAACTAGTTGTATTTTTCTAAAGATAGAGTGGGAGAAAATAAGCCACAACGTAAAACTAGTTAGGAACTAGTGAGGAAACCAAAAGAAAATGTGCTTAGGTTAGACTCAAGACTAGTGAGGAGACCAAAAAAAAGCGTTCTTAGGTAAATCCTTAGACTAGTGACGAGACCAAAAGAAAATGTTCTTGAAATAATAAGATTATGATCTATGAAGTGGAAGTACCTAAAAATTTTAAAATTCGATTTTCTAACATTACAGACTTATGAAACTAAATGGAATCTATGCAAAGGAATGATGTATTTGGAGTTGTCCAATAATAAATCATTCTATAGACATGATGATGTTTTATTTGGAGGTGTCCAATTATAGTTGCATGGATAGACATGAAAATGTCTGCAAAAGCTAAGTTAATGCGTAACTATGCTTAGATCCATATCATCATTAAAATACGTCATAGTAGGTGTGTACAAGATACACAACAAAACCACATGTCCAAAAAGGGATTTGGAATGAGATGTGTACATAACACAAGCCTAAGGTATCTACCAAGAAGTTATGATGATCTTTTCTATTATGAGATATAAGAAGAGTTTCACTCGAATTGTCGAAAAGTCATGTTTAGACATGAAGTTAAGTGGGAGTTAAAGTTACCATGTAAAGACATGGAGTTAAGTGGGAGAAATTGTCTTCCACGTGAAATACGTATCATTCATTGTGAGAGACGTATTCATATTACCTTTTTGAAAGGGGTGGTTGGATTTTAATGTTGGATGAAAGAGGGCAACATGTACACTAAAATCAAAATCTATTGTGGAATAGAAGATTTTAGCTTGGCATTTAGAAAAGTGTCTTATATCGATAAGATCCTTTATCTATTTCAACAAGTTAAATAGGTTAATTATGTTGATGAAAGTGGGACCACTATGAAAGGGTCATAGTCATCCACTGAACCTAAGAGTTATTTATCACATGAGTACTAATGTTTCCGCCATTAGGCCAAACATGTATGCCATTACATGCACGTACCTAAATAAATTGTATGCTGGGAGCATGACAAGCCTATAGCAAATCAATACACATGAGTGTCATTGGATAGCCTACAAGAACATCCATAGGGTTCTCAAGGAGAACTACGGATTCATTCTTGTGTTTGGTAGAGAAAATTTGGATATGTGGTAAAGGTTACACAAACCCAAATTTCCAAACTTATAAGGTTTCATCGAAATCCTAGGCGTACATTTGTTATACAAGAAGCGAATAACTAAAAGGATGATTGAAGAGTCAATCATTATAAATTATACAAATAGAGATCTAGTACATTATGATGAGGATAAGGTGGCTTACAAGGAACTAATGGTAGATCCTTTCACCTAAATACCTATTAGTTATCATGATAACGAGTGGGAGCATCTTTCAAGTTAAAGAGCCCAACACTAGATAGAGATCTAGACATGTACATACATGAATTCATGTTATTAGTACTAACGTTGGATGTAAGGAAAAAGCAATTCACAAGGTTGGAATAAATGAATACATGGTATATTCACTACCCAAGACTTTATAGCATATAATAAGATCGTCATGAATTGTCATGGACGAAATAAACTTTAGATTATATTATATGAAGCAATAACATTGTTTTGATTGTTCATATATGATAATCATATTTATCGTTTGAGTTTCTAAAACTCGTTTTTATGCTTTGTTAAATCCAAATGGGTTGTAGAGACAATTTTTGAACACCATTAAAGCGGACTGGATTAACATAGCATTCGCCCCTAGTTGCTTATATGATGTGACGTCTCCAAGTGACTAGAGTGTGATGCGATTGATGGCAAGTTCAAGTGCCATAAGGTCATAAGGGATGACCAGTCGATCACATAGACAGACTGTAAGGGACAATATGTCAAGCAGTGACCGCTTATAGAGTTTTGGCAATTCTTGTAGCATGGTCGTGGCAAGAGCTACTATAGTATTCTTTTTTAGTCAATTCTTTGACTAAAGACTGTTTGCCTAAGGTGGCAGAGTTTCAGAGTGACTTTGATTTATGCTTTACGACCTTTGTAACTGGGGTCAAATGGGCATCTTTTGGGTCATGATGAGCTTTGGCTATTCGAAGGGAATAGTGCGATAGGAATTGTCCACCCCTTGTCACCGTTGTTTTACAATCTCAAGGCCACTCGAGGAGGAGTAAGCTGAAAATGTGTGGCCACGCTCGGAAGGTATCTATGTTAGATAATTCCGGTAAGACAGTTACTCTCCAGATCGAGGAAACCACTCATGATATGATCAAATGCAAGTACGACCTGCTAGACACCTTGCATTGAGTGGGAGATTGTAATAGGACAAGAGAATTGTTGACGCACACTTGTCTCGGACAAGTGGGAGATTGTTGGAGTGAGTGTCCTTATCAACAATAGTGCGATCATATAATTAAATCTCAATAATAAGAATACAAAGGGATGATGAATATTATAGTCAACTGATTAACATAAATCGGTAACGATTGGCATACTGGAGTTTGACGTTACTGTCGTATGACGGTGGTGATCAGTTGATCTTTTGAGGTCACACCTAAAGGACAATTCCTTAATCATGTACAGTAATTAATTGTATAGCAATACAGTTTAATTAATCCTTTGAATTGAACAAGTTTATATTGTAAGTGAGAATTATATCTTATTGTAATATGATTAAATAAGATTCATTTAGTAATTTAATTGTTATATTACTAATAATTCATTATGTTTATGAAACATTTGAGATAAGCAAAATTGGTTGATTATAATTACAAATTGTTGTAGATTATTTTAACCAAATATGAGATGACCCATTTTATTTAAATGTAATTATAAAATATGACTTAAAATGTTAAGTCTAATTTATTAGTTATGAAATTGCATTTAAATTAGTTAAATGCACATTTATAAGTTAAATTACATGATACATGTTACATGTCACACTTGTGACAAATGACAAAATGCAAAAATAAAATGGACACCCATTTTTTATGGGTGCACCGGTATTAGGGTGTTAGTGGGGTTTGTAATTTTGTTCTAATTAAGAATTAGATCAAAGCATTACTACATAAACCTATACACTTAACCTTTCTTGTGAGGAACAAAATGAAAAAGACAATACACCCCCACTATGGGGCATGTGGCTGATACTAGTGAAGAGAAAAGAGGACAATTTCCTCTTATTTATTCAACACACCATCTCATATTATTCATTCATGCAAAAAATTGCTTATCTCTCTAATTTTTCTCCACCTTTTCACTAAAACTTAAGACGTACTAAAACTTGAAGTTCATATTTTTTATAACATTACTAGTGTAGTAATAAGAGGTTAGTAGATTTATTTTAAGGGTTACTACATTTTATACTAGTGTAGTGTACTGTAGTAGTGATTTGGAGATAGTCTTGGGTGCTACTAATTGGAGAGTTTCTACTTTGAAACTTGGAAGATCATCCTCATATTACTAGCTCAAGAACAATATTTGAAAGGAGTTCAAATATTGTGCCCATTTCCATTACTATCAATGTAAGAAATTGTTCTTTCCTTAATCTTTTGTTATGCATGCATAAGATCTATATACTTTAAGAGTAAAATATTCATAAGTTGATATTAGAAATGTCTAATATCGAGTTTAAGAAACTTACATAAACAACATAAAGTCACCATATTTACTTAGAAATTCATTTTTCTTTTAAATACACATCATGAATTCACCATATTTACTTGTAATTTAAATTTTTGCTGACATGCACAACATAAAATGAGAAATATACAATGAAAAAATATAAGATAAAATTAGATCTATGAAATTAAGAGCCGAAATCAACTAAAGAGACTCATCAAGGACTTGATCATAAGGGATCATGAATTAACCTTATTCTTTTGTGATGAATGCTCAAAACAATGAGATTCATCAAGGACTTGATCATAAGGGATCTTGACAAAGGGGCAACTAAAGAGACCTGACGGGTCAACAACATCTAAACCATCAAATCCATCTTCTAAGTCTTGAACAACATACCTATAGATAGCTCGTTTCTACAACTTCCGCCAACCACCCAGTGATGATTGGGCCGCATGTTTGGTACGCGAAACGATTTATATCAATTCGTAAGTTTATCGTCAAGTGATAGCTAAAACACTTGTGTCTACCCCTTGGTTCAGTTGGAGTCCAGGTGGAAAATCGCTTCATTTTCTAGAAACCGTTTTAAAACTTCGAGTCGAAACGCTCTAGAAGGGAAGTATAGATATTTGAAATTCTATATTTTTAGAAGGGAAGTATAGTTATACCACAATCCCATAATAGAAACGTGGAAATCTTTCTTGCGCAGAAAGAAACCTCAGGGGAAATAACGCAGCAGATGGTACGCCTCTTCGAAGGATTACAGTTCTTGATGCGCCTCTTCCCCACCCCGTTTCCTCTATTTTCGGATAAGTTTGAGTTGTTCCAGAACTCTTCATACTTTCTGCTATTCAATCGTTCCGATCAGGACAAGTGCTCTAAGCTTTGCATTCCATGCCTTGCTCTAAGCTTTTCGACATCTACGTGCTCGATCAATCGACCACGTAAACTCAGATCCTTTTGGATACCCGTCACCTTTGCATGACCGGCCAATTTGACCACTACACAACCAATCAATCAATCAATTAATCAATTATTTTTTCAGTCCTTTAACGAAGGCACTTTCCGCATACATTCGACTCGAGATATCGCTCAAACGTTAACTTAGATAATCTCGTTCGTCAAACATGTAAGTCTGAGGGTGTAAATCCCATATTTTATTATTTTTAATTATTATTCGTTAAATTAATATAAGATTCACGTCAGAAATAAATTCAAAGTCGATTTTAATCAAAACCTTTTTAGCAGTGATCGTGACGTCGGGAAGGATCGAAGCAGCAGCTGCGCCTTCTGGAAGGATCGCAACATCTGTTGCGCCTCTTCCAGAGGCTGCCCTGTTACTGCTCTTCTTATTCTTCTTTCTCTGGTTTATGTAAACTCGTTCTTATTTTATTTTATTTGTTTATAAACCGTAAATCATATTTACCTTTCACATAAAACGTTTTGTTCTTGACTTAGATCCCTAATAAATCAATATTAGCGAGTTTTTGTCTTTGAATCAAATTATAACAACCCGACCCGCCACCGTCGTAACACAACCCCAATAAGATGAGATGTGCACCTTTAGGCCTTAATTTGTCCTCACTTAAGCCCAAAAGCACAAGGCCTTGTTACTAAGTGGTGGGTGGAATCTCTTATAAATATCTCATAAGCTCTTTATTTAGTCCATGGCGGACAAATTTCCTCACATCTCATGGGCTGTTACAAACTCTCCAACTTAAAGAACACAATGTACTCGTTATGCCTTAGAATTGACCGCAGCCAAGCCTAGAAACCTCCCCCATTAGGTGGGTGACCCGGACACTCCCAACCACAGGCTCACCACACGGTCGCAGGGTTACTCTGATACCATTTATAACAACCCGACCCGCCACCGTCATAAAACAAACCCAATAAGATAGGATGTGCACCTTTGGCCTTAATTTGTCATCACTTAAGCCCAAAAGCACAAGGCCTTGTTACTAAGTGGTTGGTGGAATATCTTATAAATATCTTATAAGCTCCTTATTTAGTCCATGGCGGACAACTTTCCTCACATCTCATGGGGTGTTACACAAATTTGGGTTTTAACGGTTCGATTTGTTCTTATCAAATCTCTGGATTCATTGTTAATATAAATTGTAGTGTAATTAATATTGTAACACCCGGAAATGTACCCTATTTTTCTAGTAGAAATATTTTACGAAATCTTTTCAGCAAATTTAAGTTTTAAATTAGCTTTTTATGTTTCGAGTCGAATTTAGAAATTCCGAGTTCGTATTTGGAATTTCTGCGAGATTCCATGAAAATCCCGTCTTAAGTCGAGTTTGACTTTTCTTGACTTTTGAGTCGAGTTTGACTTTTCTTGACTTTTGAGTCGAGTTTGACTTTTCTTGACTTTTGAGTCGTCTTTGACTTTTCTTGACTTTTAAGTCGTCTTCGACTTTCGTTGACTTTTCCGACTCACCCTTTATATATACTCACACTACTCCTTAACCTAATTCATTACTCCATAAACAAACACATTTCTTCCTCTCTAAGAAAGATCAAAACCTTGCCTCCTTAGCTTTTTCCGATCTTTGATTCATCGTAGTTCATTCGTTATTCAATAGAATTCACGTAAGTTCGTCTTATTCTTCTTCCCTAACCTTCCTCTATCCGTAGTGTTATTAAAAGTATCGTCTTTCTCGCTTTTCAAGCTTTCCGTCTTTCTCAAGATGAACTTTATTCATCTTTTTACGATCTATATGTAGGTGGTGACCTACAAGATCCCGACAAAGACTATTTTCTAATAGAAGAGGAGCTTGACGAGTAGTGAAGACGCTTAAAGGTAACGGTGAAGGGTTACTCGGTATCATTTACGTGTTTTACATGCTTTATATGCTACAAATCGTATTTAGAATACGATTAGAAGCTTAGGAATCATGCTATGATTAATGAATGTTGTTATATGATGATTATTAATGATGTATATTGATTGTTGATGATTATTAGAATTGATTTATGAGAATTGAAATGGATTGAATATGTAAAGGAAGCTCACGGATGAAGGAGTGTTCCTGGCCGGTCGACCGGCCGCCGGTCTGCCAACCGGCTGGGAACACATCAGTAACAATGTTGAAGTTTTATGTGAAATTTGTATAGGGGCTCTGAGCCGGTCGACCGGCCGCCGGTCCACCGACCGGCCCAGACCTCATTTCTCTGTTTTTGGTTTTTGCCCTGTGTTCTGAGCCGGCCCACCGGCCGCCGGTCCCCTGCCCGGCCTGGAACACGGCTGTGATCTTTTCCTTTAACTTCTAAAACTCGTAATTTATAATAGTTCGCATGATCCGTTTATCGTATAATTTTACGTAACGACTTATAATATTCATGTTTTGGATATATGATATCTCTTTCGCATGTATCACATGTTTTGTGACGGTTTTTGCTATGTCCCACTTTGAGTCGGTTTTTACATATGTTACGGTTTGAGCACGATTTTGTCTTGTGCTATGTATTCTCATTCCCTTGGCTACCTTCCCGTTCGTAAGGCTGGAATGTCGGAACGGAGAGGTATCCTACTGCTTAAATGCATGTGTTAGTGGGCATATGACGACGTTGTTGGGAGTTGAACGCTATGCGTTGTTCGACCCGGCCGTCAAATGTTGTATACTTGCGAGGTGGTGTTATTTGCATGTAGCGTACCGCTTGTATGAGGCTTGAGCTGTTTTCCGCCTCTTTGTGAATTGATCTACCGAATTTGGGGTACTCGGCATTTATTGTAAGGCCGAGTCTTGGATGCGAAACGTCATCGCGTGTCGAATCGGAACATGATTTATTCCGAGAGTCTGGCCAGGTTTAGACTAGGACCGTATTATTATCGTCGTCCTACCAGGAGGAAATTAGTCTACCTATACGAAATGTCATCGTATATGGGTTGAGGGAAATGTCATCCGTGAACGCCTTTTAATCATACTTGCCATGTACACGATGCTAGTGCGTTTCATTTACCGTGAGAATTGTCGTCTTTGTGTCGTTGTCTTTGAATGCGTGATTTCATGATTGTATTCATGGTCATTGCATGACTGACACCGTCATTGTCTTGGTTCGTGATGGATGATAATATGTTGGATTTATTGTGATCATCGCATGACTTGACTGGTTTGTCTGTCGAGTCTCAATCTTATCAATCTTATACCGCTAACGGTGAGATGCAAGCCCTAGTGAGCGTATTCAGTTTCCTAAGAGTGTCTTTCCCGAGTCTTTGAATAAAATGATGGTGTCGGATTTGATTTCCACATGATCTTATCATTATTTATCGAATTGCCTATCTTTGTGTAACTCAATGTATATCATATATGCATGCTCACTTTTTGTATTTCCTTAATATGTAGTAAAGGTGATATGGCCTGGGAGAACCCGGATTACTCCCCACTGATTGTTGGCGTTCATGTTTTTCATGAATGAACAGGTTGCTTGCAATGGATGACTTTTTGGCTATGATATTTTGGGGTTCGGGTGTGAGCTAGCGGGCGTTGTCCCTGGAAGTTTCACCTCTAGACGATTTTAGCTTGTTTGCTAAACAATTGTTCTTTGTTAACATTTTGAGAGACTCCGTCTCTTTGTTATTTTCCGCACTTAGTTTGTAATATTTTGACACTCCTCGTTTTATTTAACTTGCATGTATAAAAGTTTTTAAAACTTCACATTTTCGCTATATAATTCACATGCTTGTATGTTTTATATTTCCGCATTCGCGAGGGTTGTCACAGTTGGTATCAGAGCTTTATCGCTCCCGACGCACACACGTGAACCCTAACTTAAACTACTTGACCTTGAAATAATAAATGAGAGAGTTGGGTAGAAGTAAGGACTTTAATTGGTAGTCTATTTGTTTATGCTAATTGATAGGGTAACTTAATTCGTTTTTATCTCTTATGAAGATGGTTAGACCGCGTGTAGCTGATAATATTATGATGGAGGCTCTTGCTCAAGTGCTGAAGAATCAGCAAGATGCCGCTCTAGCTAATGCCAACCAAGATTCCCCTAGAAGGGAGGATAACGATCAAGGTGGCTATGCGTGGGTAGCTGGGCAAATTGCTAGGAGTAAGATCGTGCCTTATGGTGGTGAACCGGATCCTACGGAGCTATCCGATTGGTTCCGTGAGATGGAGAAGCAGTTCGATCTATACCAAGTCCGAGAGGAGGACAAGGTGAGGATCGCAAAGCATTTTCTAGTGCGGGAAGCAGACAACTCGTGGGCTATCACAAGTGCCACCGCAGCTCTTGAAGAAGACTTTAGCTGGGCTTGCTTTAAGGCTCTTGTGGAAGGGAGATTCTATCCTAAGGAACTTAAACAGCAAAGGCTCAAGGAGTTCATAGACTTTAAACAAGGCAACCTATCAGCTCAAGAGTTTACGACGAAGTTTAATAAGCTCGCTCATTTCGCTCCAAGGCTTATTCGTGATGATGAAGATCGTGCTTTCTATTATCGTAACAAGTTGAATGCCGTTCTTCAAAGTAAAGTGAGAAGGGGTAGCGCATCCTTTGGAGATCTTTACGATGATCCCTTATGGGCTGAAAATTCAATGAAAGCTATAAGGGATGAAGCTTTGATGAATAATCCCTCTCCTTCTTATGCTCCTAGGCCAAATGATTATGGGAAGAGGCCGTTTATTCCGTCTTCCTCTAATTCCTATGCCAACAAGAAGAGGTTTAATCCTCCTCCCAATGCCTATTCAAGAAATCCTGCTCCTTTTATTCCTAGAGCTACTTCGAATGTGGCTCATAGGCCATATGCTCCTCAGGTTCAAGGTC
>JAIUZE010024289.1:0-20471 GCA_022085475.1 Heliosperma pusillum | reverse complement strand
AGTCTTAGAAGGTGAGATGCAAGCCGGCTAAGGTAGATAGAGTTTGGATTACCGGTTGTTAACTGTGTCACATGATAGTTCGTATGATTAGGGTTGAGTGTATCATGGCCATGTTTTAAAGGTAACCTCTGAGCTAGCATACCAGCTTCCCTACCTTGTGATACAGGTTGTTAATTAATTCACATGATAGGTTATATGTTAGTTATTTGTTTCATAACATGAAAAGCATATCGTATATGTTAAGGTTTTGTATTTTCCATATACATCGCTTTTATGTTATTCATGTTTTATTAAACTCGACATTTCGTGGCTGGGAGAACTCGGAGTTACTCCCCACTGACTGTGGCTTCCGTGTTTATATTTAATGCGGTTGGCAGGTTTGTGATGCATACTTGGGTACATTGACGAGCTAGCGAGCGAAGTATTACCTTGGACCTATATTCGGTTCTTAGGATGGTATATTATTATACACTCTTTTATTTCTGTATTTATACGGGAGATATGTCTCCCGTTTCAGATATTTTTTATGTATAATATTATTTCCTTTTTGTTATGAACCTTTTTCTTTAAGACACCTTTGTTATGATGAATATATTTAATAGTAGGTTCCGGTTTTAAAATTTACCGATTTTCACTAAAGTGAACCTATTAGAAACGTATTCTCATCTTTTATTTATTTAAATTACTTGTTTATCTTTCCGCAAATTTGAGGGTGTCACAGCCGGACCCTACCGAGCTCTCGGAATGGTTTTGAGAGATGGAGAAGCAATTTGAGTTATACCAAGTCCGTGAAGAGGACAAGGTAAGGATTGCTCAGTTCTTCCTGGTGAGGGAGGCAGACTACTGGTGGTCGATTTCTAATCCCACCGCTATTCTTGAAATCAATTTCGAGTGAGAATGTTTCAAGTCTCTTGTTGAGGACCGATTTTACCCCATGAAGCTCAAGCAGCAAAGACTCAGAGAATTCATCGATTTCAAGCAAGGTGATTTGATGACCCAAGACTTCACCACTCAATTCAACAAGCTTGCTCACTTTGCGCCAGGACTCATCAAGGATGATGAAGATCGAGCTTTTTACTATCGTAATAAGCTTAGTGCTTTGCTCTAAAGCAAAGTAAGAAGGAGCTCTACATCTTTCGGAGAATTGTATGATGATGCCCTTCGGGCCGAGGACTCCATGAAGGCCTTTACTGATGGGGCGAAGATGAAGAAGCCATCTCCTTTTTCCTCTTTCAATCCAAGGTCAAACTTCCAGGTCAAAAGACCTTTCACTCCCTCTTCTTCTAATGCCTATGCTAACCTGAGACGTTCCAATGCTCCCCCTCAAGCTCAAGCTCAAAGTCGATTTTGTGACGGTTGTAGGAAACTCTTTCACCCCGGAGTAGGATGCTATGATAGGCCCTTCTTTTGCTTTTTCTGCAAGAAGCCTGGACACCGCATTCGTGAGTGCCCCGATCGTCAGACTTCCGCACCCGGTGCCAAAACTAAAGGATCCAGCTATGTACTCAGCCGAGCCGAAGCCGATGCCCCCGGAGATCGTGACTGCTAGTTTCACTTCCTAAAACCAACCTCGTTTTCCTTTTTCGCCTTCATCTTTTAATTCCATCTTATTGTAGTCTTTTGAAGATGACTCCTAGCGTTCCTTGTATCATGTTCATTTATCCCTACTCTCTTGAGAGGTAGTTTTCTTATTAGCTAACGTAAGGGTTTGTAGGTGTGTTTTGAAGAAGTTTCGAATATGGTACCTAACCATCCTATTGAACTAGTTTCATGTTTACATGATTATAAAGAATTGAGGATGAACTTAGGATGAAACTCTCCTAGTGGTTTTAGACTATGAAGGCTTGATGTTGCAATATCATTTTGAGGATCGAAATAAGCATAATGATAGTTTGTTGTTGTGGTTAAGAATTTAGTGATTTCTTTAAATGTTACTTGGGAAATTGTGGTCTTTAAATGTTGGACCTATGATAAGTGAATATTTGTATGGTTTTAACCCTCAATTTAGCTCGGTTCTGTATGTCATTTGTGCTTTGTTAAGCCATTTTATGAGCTAATATCATCTTCTAGGCGAATTCCTATGTTCTAACCTGTTTTGTAGGGAAAGTGACGTTTCTACGCCCTTTTTCTATATTTCCGAGCATTTGCCTAGAACCCGACGATTTGAAGAAGCAAGCTTGACCAAGTGAAAGGCATTTCAAGAAGGTTCACTAATTCGAAATAGAGAAGAAGCAAAGACAGTTTCGTAGTTGTCAGAAGATCAATCAATTTGGCGAAAGAATTCGTCGCTTTACATCAAACCCTATCAACAAACCCGACTCAAGAGGTCAAGGGGGATGTTGGAAGTCAAGTCAAAGCAAAGGAAGATGAAACGTTAGTCAAGAGCTTCCAGAAGACCACATACCCGATCGGGTAAGCGTGTACCCGATCGGGTAAGTGTGCTGATCCGAGCATGGCGGCTTCTTCTTCCTACTTTTGTCCTGTGTGTTTAATGCCCGACCTCTTCTCCACGAAACCCTAATACTATAAATAGATTCTCTAGCCCCTCATATCATACACACCTTTCTTACAATCCCCTTCTCTTCTCTTCTTACATTTCCTCTTTAGATTAGGAGGAAGGGAGAACTAGTCTCTCTTCTCTCATTTTCTTCTTCTTTAGTCTTTAGTTCTTAGTCTATTTCTATCCTTTTCATATCAAAACATTAGCTTAGATCAATGAGAATTTCAATCTTTGTAGTCTAGTTTGTTGGGTACAAGTGTTGTAATTGGTGGATCGTTTATTATGTGCAAGGATTTTCTATTATTGTTATCATTATCGTCATTGATCGTCATATAGGTATTTCTGTTTTATCCTTTGTTTAATGTTCTTATTGTTTTCCATTTGATTGTTATTCGCTTTACATATTGTCTTAGATTCATTTTAGTATCGTTATAATTGCAATTTCATTTCTTAGATTGTCAATTAGCGTCGTTATTATCGCCATATAAAGAGTCAAAATCAAATAAACATGTCAATCCTAGTTTTCATTGTTAATATCATTTTAGATTTAGACATTATCATGAGTAAGTAGTCACCTTTCTAGGGTGTAGGGTAGCCATGTTAGATTGATTAAAAGATGTTAATTGGATAAAGAAATTGTGCCTTTAAAACGTTGTGTCTATGCATGTTTGGATTGTAACGATGGTTAACGATTTCTGGCCAAAATCATTGACTAAAATGGAATTCTTTTCCAAGGTAGAAATACGTGAATTGAATAGACAAAGCATGACATGGTAGATTAAGACCTAGTAAATTGCCTAAAAGCCTGCTAGACCATTTGATCTATGATTGTAATGAACACATCATTCTTACGAACTCACAATGAATTATTTGCATGTTCCATATCCAATTTCATCAATATGTCAATCTACATGTGTGAACCTACTTCCCTAGATGCTTTTCATCACTTGCTTTATTGTTTTCATTTGTTTTTATTTTGTTTTCATTTATGCTTTATATTAGTTTAGATATCAAAATCCCAAAACCCAGATATTCGTTAGATAAAACCCAATTGCGAGACATTTCACATTCTATAGGAAACACCATCTCCCTGAGGATCGGCCCCTACTTCCCTAATTACATTAATTTGTTATTAGCCTAGTCTGGGTAATTTATCTTTGTATCGGGCTTGCGACAGGCCCGATCAAATTTTGGCGCCGTTGCCGGGGAGCACGGTTTAATTTTCCTTTTCTTGTGATTTTAATCACGATTAGTTTTATCTAGTCTTTAGGAACTCAAATTCCTTTAGACCTCTCTTGATTTTTCATCTTAGCTTTTCAATCTTATGCCCAGATCTTCTAGACTAGGGACCCCTATCTTTTTAGACCCCGATCTAGAAAGGACTCTGCGTAGGAGAAAAAAGCTATTCAACGAAATCTCAAAAGCTTCTGATACTTCAAGTTTAGATCGTATTCGTGAGAAATACTCGGATATTTTATCTAATCTTGAAGGAGAAGAAGATCCATTCTCATCTCCATTCACAAAAACCAATCAAATTTCAAACAACACTCCATCTTCATCTTCACAAAAATGGTTCGACTTTCAGACCATTCCAAACCCACCGCTGAAACACTTCCAAGGGGTATTGCTACGCCCCAAATCGAAGCCCAAAACTTTGAAATCAAACCTGCCTTCATCAACCTTATAGAAAGAAGCCAATTTAGTGGCAATGCCACAGAAGATCCCAACCTTCACATCCAAAACTTCTGTGACTATTGCTCCACTATTAGACAAAATGGAGTCACCCAAGAGCAAATTAGAGAGATGCTCTTCTCATTTTCTTTGAAGGGTAAGGCAAAGTTGTGGATACATAGCCTTGATAAGGTTACATTAGGTATCACCGATTGGGAGAGTTTAGCTCTTGCCTTCTACCAAAAGTACTTTCCCCCAGAAAAGACCGCTTTGTTGAGAAGTCAAATCACTGGTTTCCGACAAGGGGATGATGAAAGCCTATATGAAGCTTGGGAGAGGTACAAGGACTTGCAAAGAGAGTGTCCTCATCATGGGATAGATTCATGGCTCCTTGCCATCACATTCTATAATGGGTGTTATATAGAGTCCCGTCGTATCCTGGATTCTGCTAACAATGGAAGATTTGATCAAATCAATGTTGAAAATGCTCACACTACCATTGCATCCATGGCAATTCACGATTCTCAATATAGAAATTCCTGCTCCATACCATCAAAATCTAAGCAAGAGGACCCCACTTTGACACTTTTACAAGCTCAAGTAGCCCTTCTCACACAAAAGCTAGAAAAAATCCAATCCTCTACATTTAAACAGAGTGACAATGGTGTAAGTAAACTTGAAGCCATGATGCTGCAATTAGCTCAAAGGCAAGACACCATGATAGCTAAATTCCAAAAGAGCGATCAAGCTAAGGATGCCGCCATCAAATTGTTGGAAGCTAAAATTTCCCAATATGCCTCTTCTAATACCCACCAAGAGCACGGGCAGGTACCTTCACAATGTTACCAACCTCACGAAACTGTAAATGCCATTTCCTCGAGAAGTGGTAAGTATAATGATGAGCCCGTGGTTGTTAATGTTGAAGCTGAGGTGCCCATGTCAAAGGGGAAAGAGCCCGAGATTCCTATTGAGATCAAAGTTCCATTTCCCCAGAGATTAGCCAAGCACAAGGAGGAGGCACAGTATGGTAAGTTCCTTGACGTTGTCAAGAATTTAAAGGTAACAGTCCCTTTCATTGAATTGCTTTCCCAAGTTCCTTCTTATTCCAAGTTTATGAAGGAAGTCCTAAAAAAGAAGAGATTCTTCAATGAGACTAAGACCGTAGCTTTCACTGAAGAGTGTAGTGCACTCTTACAAAATAAGTCTCCACCAAAACTTAAGGATCCTGGTAGTTATTCCATCCCTTGCACTATAGGCACATATACCATTGATAAGGCCCTTTGCGACCTAGGTGCTAGTGTAAGTGTCATGCCCTTTTCTATGTTTGAAAAACTTAACATGGGTGCTTTGAAATGCACTAATATTACTTTACAAATGGCGGACCGTTCTCTAAAACAACTTATGGGTGTTTTAGAAGATGTGCCCGTCAAAGTTGGTAAGTTTTTCATTCCCGTTGACTTTCTAGTACTTGACATGGCCGAGGACTCTCAAAACCCAATCATTTTGGGAAGACCCTTTTTGCACACCACTGGTGCAGTTTTTGATGTCAAGAATGGGAAGTTGACGTTAGAGATAGGAGATGACGAGGTGACCTTTAGTAAAAATTCCACCGTTAGGAGTCCTGTGTTAGAAGACTCATGTTACGTGCTTGATATTGATGACTCTTCTGTTGTTTCTTCTATGCCTCGACCCTTACTAACGGATCCGTTGGAGGCACACGTTAGTGTTGATTCTTTTGTAGGTGAGCATACTAAAAGCACTACTACTAAAAGTGCTAGAAGAGGCTATTCTCGAAAAAGCTTGGAATGGATGGAGAATGTAAAGAACGCTATGAAGATGAGCTTGGATGATAGTGAGCTTAAATATAAAGGATGATTTCAAAGAAAGAAATGGAGTCTAGCAAGACTTTTAAATTGCGCTTCTCGGGAGGCAACCTGTGTTCCTTTTCTTTTTGCATTTTTATTTTTGTATTCCCTTTTTCGTTGGTAGGATTTATTTTGCAGATGAAAGAGTTTTTGAAGAATCTATAAAGACCTTCCTTGTCAAGTCCAAAAGACTAGCTTGGGGGAGTCCGCGCTGACTAGTAAGCTTCACTCTTCTTTCATTTTTCCTTTTCCCCATTACGCATCTCATTGCATATTTTGTCTTTGTGCTCACATTGAGGACAATGTGATGTTTAGCTTGGGGGAGGGATTGCATTTTCCCATTTTGCATTTTAGTTGATAATTTTTCAAATTTTGAATAAAAGAAAAAGAAGATTTTTGAGAAAATTTAAAAATTTCTGAACATAATTGAATGCTTTTCATGCTTTGCTTGCTTGTTTACTATGTTATCATGTTACATTTCCCAAACTTAGAGCTTTCAAAAGATAATGATTCAATATTCATTGAATTGTGCATACATGGGGAAGTCTTGTACACAGTAGGCATGGAATGAATTTATAGATGAGTACGCTTGATCTTGACATTTGGCAAGTTACATATATTGTAAGGTAGAACCTCCTTAGGCTGTTACATCTATACCCAGTCTCATCTAGGTGTGTGTAGTTCTCCTTGTGATGTGTGTCATGTCAAAACGCATAAGTATGGTTCTCATTTCATTTCTATAAGCATTGCATTCATGATTCACTATGATTTGAAGCCCTTTTCACTTTAATTTGCCCCTCAAAATAAGCCCCTTCATACAAATGCTTCACAAAATAATAGCTACATATAAAAACTGCCTACTTTTGAGCTAGTAGCTAGACTATGGTATATGGGTGCTCTTTTGAGAAGATTTGTTCTTATTTGTCAAAGTGAATTTGGGAGAACGAAAATGATCAAGAAGTGATGTTATGTTCAAAAGAAAAGGAAAAAAAATGAAATAGAAAAGAAATAGAAAAAGAAAAGAAAAAAATCGGAAAAAGAAAGAAGAAGAAATAAAAATTTGTGAGTATCTCCTCAAAATGTCAAGTCAATATTCAGAAGAAGTTTACCCTTGTGTTTCGTGTGTAATAAGTCACTTGTTCAGTCTGGCTTCGTTTATTCGTTTTGTGGGAATTAACAGAAAGTTTGGATTGAGTATCCATTTATCATTGGTCAGTTGCTAGCTCACTCTAAACTTCACATGACCATAACTATTTGTCCACCTTTCACCCATTTCCCAAAGCCTTCTTCATTGTTTCGGCTTCTTTTCTTTGTGCATTGTGATCTTTGACTTGTGTTTTGAATTGTTTACCATATTAGACTGCGGACACATTTTCATAAGTCGTAGATAGGTGAGTGTCTCAAAAACATTTACACATAAAGAAATCACCTTTTACATACATTGAGTGTTCGAGTGTACCGTGAGAGTCCATATGTCAACAGATCATGCAAGAGGCGAAAATTCTATAGTGAAATTCTTTGTGCTACGCCGTTATGTAAATCTCAGCCATGTTTATGTATCATTCTTGCCCACGTTGTTTTTGGGTTATGATTCATTATGTTTCCAAAGCTTTACGTTGAGATTTGTTTTTTGATGGTGTAGTAGTCAATGCTTGCAACCCTTGTCCTGGTATTGTTAGTTATGTTTGCTTGAGGACAAGCAAAGGTTTAGCTTGGGGGAGTTTGATAAGTGAATATTTGTATGGTTTTAACCCCCAATTTAGCTCGGTTTTGTATGTCATTTGTGCTTTGTTAAGCCTCTTTATGAGCTAATATCGTCTTCTAGGCGAATTTCTATGTTCTAACCTGTTTTGTAGGGAAAGTGACGTTTCTACGCCCTTTTTCTATATTTCCGAGCATTTGCCTAGAACCCGACGATTTGAAGATGCAAGTTTGACCAAGTGCAAGGCATTTCAAGAAGGTTCACTAATTCAAAAGAGAGAAGAAGCAAAGACGGTTTCGTAGTTGTCAGAAGATCAATCAATTAGGCGGAAGCAATCATCGCTTTACATCAAACCCTATCAACAAACCCGACTCAAGAGGTCAAGGGGGATGATGGAAGTCAAGTCAAAGCGAAGGAAGATGAAACGTTAGTCAAATACTTCTAGATGACAACTTACCCGATCGGGTAAGTGTGTACCCGATCGGGTATGTGTGCTGCTTCGAGCATTGCGGCTCCTTCATCCTATTTTTGACCTATGTGTTTAACGCCCAACCTCTTCTCCACGAAACCCTAATACTATAAATAGATGCTCTAGCCCTCATATCATATCATCCATCTCTTCACACAACATCTCTTCTCTTCTTATATTTCTCTTTAGTTTAGTTCTTCTTCTTTCTTAGTTTAGTTTAGTTTTAGTTTTCTCTAGTTTAGTTTAGTCTTGTTCTAAGTTTTCTTCAATTGTAGTTGTTCTAGTTGTAATTGGAATTCAAGTTTCCGGGTTTGCATTTCCTATTCAAGTTCTTATTCCATTTCAATCTTTGCTCATACTTTTTCGGTAATCTTTATTCTCGTCTTTACATTATAGTTTCATTTTCTTTTAGTATTTCCTTTATCATGTTTATCATTCTTAGTTTTATAATCTTAGTTTCCTTTTCATTGTTAATCATGCATAAGTAGTCGTTTTTCTAGGGTGTAGGATAGCCATGTTAGATTGAATAAAAGATGATAATTGGATAAAAGAAATTGTGCCTTTAAAACGTTGTGTCTATGCATGTTTGGACTTTAACGATAGTTATCGATTTTTGGCCAAAATCATTTGACTAGTATGGAATTCTTTTCCAAGGTAGACATACGAGAATTGAATAGATAAAGCATGACATGTTGGATTAAGACCTAGTAAATCGCATTAAAAGCCTGCTAGACCATCTGATCTATGATTGTAATGAACACACCATTCTTACAAACGCTCAATGAATTATTTGCATATCCTAAATCCAATTTCATCAATATGTTAATCTACATGTGTGAACCTACTTCCCTAGATTCGTTTCTTTATTGCATTGTTATTATTTAGTAATTAGTGACAAACATTTGCCAATCGTCCACGGTAGAGTTCTAACCATAACTATTCACAAGTATCTCCCGTCTCCCCGAGATCGACCCCTTACTTCCCTAATTACATTAATTTGTTGTTAGCCTAGTCTGGGTTATTTATCTTTGATTAGGGTACGCGACAACCCGATCAGTTTGTCAAGGAGTTTTTGGACGGATGCTGAATCGATGAGATGTAAGTCTATTTTTGGCGATGCAATTTCATTTGATCCGACTTATGGCACTAACAAATATGGAATGAAATTCACGCCTTTCACTGGCATCGATAATCATAAAAAGTCCATAACCTTTGGAGCTGCCCTTTTATCTCATGAAGACGATGATTCTTTCGTTTAGGTTTTTCAGCAATTTTTGAAATCAATGGGTGGCAATGAACCAAAATACATAATCACCGACCAAGACCCACCATTAATTAATGCAGTTCCAGGTGTGTTTGTATATCAACTTAAATGTTTGAAATTGTTTCATGAGTTTTTATTGGAGTTTCACAAACTAAGATCCCAGAATCACAAACCTTAGCTGTAGGATTCACAAACCGATGCCCTACCTTAACAAATAAAATTCCTAATTTTCAAGTAGTTTCACAAAGTTGGGTTGAAGATTCACAACACAAAAAGTCAAGGTTCACAAACCTTAGCTGTAGGATTCACAAACAGATGTCCTACTTTAAGAAGGAAAAAATTTCAAACTTAGAGACCTAGATTCACAACACAACAAGCCAAGTTTCACAAACCTGCTTTAAATAACTAGTTTTTTTGTTACACTTGCAGATGTGTTTAAAAAATAAAGACATAGGTTTTGTATGTGGCACATCAAGAAAAAAGTAACCGACAAAGTTGGGAGCTCAATTTGCAGTGTGGTTGGATACACCCCACCAGATATCTATGAATTCCCCACCATATCTATGAATTCCAAGAGGAAGTGAAGTGTGCGGTAAACGCATGTAGTGTGGTTGGATACACCCCACCAGATCCAGAAACTCATTTTGAAGTTTCAATGGTTGAAGACGCAAATAAGAAAAAGACATATGGAGTTAAGTACAATAGGAGGACGATGGATGTAAGTTGTACATGTAAACTCTTTGAAAGGAAGGGTATTTTATGCAATCACATTATTTGGATTTGCTCTGGGAAATTTAAGGAAATACCTGAGAAATACATTTTGCGTAGGTGGAGTAAGAAGGCACTAAGAAACCCAATTTATGATTCTAATGGAAATCTTCTTCGCAACTACAATGCTAATGATAGTAGGAAAATTGGAATGTCTGGTGTGTGGTCTGAGATTTACGCAACTGTGGGTATCCTCAAAAGAAAAGAAGAATCGGATATGAGTGAATTTGCAAATTTACTTAAAGAATTCCGAGAGAAACTTGAACCAAAATCGGAGCCTATGACCAAAGAACAACATTTGGAAGTCCTTCTCAATGTCAAGGCTCCCAAAGAAGTGAAGGTCTTACCCCCTAAGATGTGTAAAAACAAAGGTAGCGGTAAAAGGATGGTGAGTAACAAAAATAAGGCAATTAAGAAGGCAGAAAAACCGAAAAGGCTATGTGCTAACTGTAAACGTATGGCACGTCATGACAAAAGAAATTGTCCAAATGATTTTGCAGAGCATCCTCTCGAAAACCAAGTAATTATTCTTTAAATTTTTTATCTCTCTTATAATTTCAAATATTTGTTACCATCGTTGTGATTCCTAGACAATAATTTTTCAAAGGAGTCTAATTAAAGGTTTGTTCCTTTACACAGGTGCATACATCAGAAGAGGAAGAAGAGGAAGAAGCGGAATAGAGAGTGAAGAAGCGGAATAGAGAGTGATGTATTCCCAAGATGATGAGGATTGAATAAACACAAGCTTTAACTACTGTTTCCTTTTGTTTGATATATTTTGGTTTTCAACTCAAGCATTTGGTAATATGTTTTTGGTTAGCATTTTATGATTTTGTAGTATTTGATGATTTTGTGAATCCTAGACCATATTTTTTGGAAGAAAGGTAGACATCAATTTATGAAATCGTTTGATTTTATGAAACATGTCTGATTTTGTGAAACCGAAAGCGAGACGTCAGTGGGTGAAATCGTTTTAGTTTAAAGGTTGCTATTTCATATTTTGTGAATACAATATGTAAATTTCTATTGCTTCACAAATTGAGATCCTAGTTTCACAAACGTCTGCCATACTTTAACAAACTAGGATTAGCCATAGGATTCATCACATAGATTAGCTGTAGATTCACAAACTATAAGACCAAGTTTTACAAAGTCAAATCCTATTTTTAAACACTAAGTTCATAGATTCACAATTCAAAAGTGTGAGATTCACAAATTGAGGCCCTAGATTCACAAAAGTGCAAGTTGAGCTGCTTGTCTACTAAACAAAAATATTTATCCCTTGCTAAATTATGGAAACGCATGTCTTCTAAATTATGGATTTACACCGTCTGTATTGTCTTCATCCCTTGATCCCACCGTATTTATCCCTTGATCCCACCAGCACAAAACAAAAACTTTAGGAGAAAACCTATACCAACAAAAACAAGCAATCGTATAGGATTAGTTAAAAAATTTACACCAAAGTTATATATATAAGAAAATGACATCAGTTTTAAGACAATAAATTATACCTTTATACTATTTTTCTCCCATTTAAGAAGATCTAACATTGTGGACTTTCGATATTGAGGCAGGTTCTGCAAATATCGATAATAACATATATTAGACCTTGTATCTTAGCAGAATAAAAAAAGACCAATAGCTCCTAGAACAAACCCCAAGAAAGCTATTGTTTCTTGTTTTTCAAGCTTCACATTCGGAGTAAAAGACACTCAGCTACCACATAGAAAATATGACTTGGTAGCAAGAATTTTGAGAAATTGATCTACTAGATAGAAAATTCTTACCTCAAAGTATTTAGTGTCCTTCCATAAAATCTCATTGTCCACCGCACTCAAAAACTTCAGCACGAACACTCCACAATCATAGCTATACACAAAGATATTAATTATGAATTAGTAGTGTTTAACATTCAAATACACGATTCTTAGTTTCTTGAACTAACTGTAAAACATTAGTAAGGAAGATAAACGCTTACATTGTTTTTTGTTGAGTGACACAAACATTATCAAAGTTCATCATGTGGATGTACTTCAAATGCTCATATGACGATGTATTGCCCAGAACACCCGCAACATTGTACAACTGAAAATGAAAAGGTAAATCAAGATTTCCAAATTTTGATTTATACATCTCAAACACTAAAAACATTATGTTGGAAAAGAAATCGTACAATGTCCATCGTGTACTCGTTCTCAGAGTCACAAAGTAAAGACATGCACGAGTCAAGTATGTAACATTTCTTTCGTTTCAAATCACAGACACACGACCACCAATGCTTGTCTTTTATGATAGGGATAAAAACATGAGATAGTATCAGGAAAAGAAGAATAAGCAACAATAACAACACTAAAAAGTTTTAATAAGCACAAACAATTATTAGTTAAAAAAGGTTCTTGACCTTTTCAATAGATCTACCATCAACAGGTGTGTAAGTGCACTTCATATAATTACCCCAAATAGAAGGTTTTTCTCCAGATCAACTGTCTGCTTCAGACAAAACACAAGTTATTGAAGTTTATCAACCATAACATAGGAGATCTGTTGTTGGCAAGTATTGAATAAAAGCTTCTAAAAAAATGATAAAACTGACATATACTGTTGTTGGCAAGTAGAGGAGATCTGTTCTATCCACCGTCGACTTAATTCCAAACATATCAATGACCTACAAAATAAAATTTGTTAGGAAAAAAGATACGTGAAAAAAATAAAACATGTTCAAAGATAGTGAAACATGAGCATGGAAATGAACTTCAAAAAGGACCTTAAGATGCTACTTACCTGATCCATAAGAAAGGCACGTGGTCTAAGCGACTGCAAAGCTATTCTGGTAACTTCCATCCACTCCGTCGACACCATAGCCACACTTACATATTTATAAAAATGCAATTAGTATATATATCACAATGGAAACGAATTCAAAAAACAAAATTTAAGTAAATATGAGAACTCAGTAAGAGTTGCTTACTTTAAGTCTTTCTTTGCTCTCCTTTGCCAAACAAACTTCACCAATTCATTGTCAGTGTAAGGTAGTAGTTGATATCCACTGTCATAATGAGAAAATATCATTATTGTAGAGCTTTTATTCAGCTAAAACACTAATGTATGTAGGTGTTTAAAAACTGAGTATGAAGAAGGTTGTTACCGAGGTACAGAACTCCATTTTTCTGCATCTTGTTGAACTTTTTTTCGTAATATGTTTTTATTGCATGTTATAATGCGATGGCACACCCTCAATGCATAACGTGTGAGTTTAATTTCCTAAAAATGAAAAATCAGATAATTTTAAAGTGTTTCAAATGCATGTAATCTATTTTATCAATGTATAAATAAAAAGTGGATGTTGAAAAAGTAATCTTACATTCATTAAGCCTACTGAATAACCATTTTTGGAGCCTTTGAAAGTCTCCAATATGCGCAACAAGTGGAGTCCATTGTCAATTTGATCACAGTTCAAACTTGACTTAGGGATAAATACCTCATGCATCATCCAAGAAACAGATGTCACAACTGGCAACTTTGGTTCTAGAAGGCTGATGAGCAAGTCTTTCTGTATGAACAAAAGAGAGCTTAGTTTTTTGTTCTATTTTGTTTTCATCGTATTTCAGTTTAACACCTTATTTTATGTAGTTTCACAAAGTTAAGTCCAAGGTTAACACTTCAGAAGTGCAAGATTCACATAACTTAGCGGTTAGATTCACAAAATAAGTACACCGATCTAACCTGGCCCTCCCATGAACGAGTCCAATGTTAACAATTCCTAGTTTTACATATACGACAAAAAGTCAATTCCATTGTCAACCGGCCTAACCTGGCCCTCCCATGAACGAGTCCGGGTCAAAGTCAAACTACACCGATCTAATTCGCCACTAAGCTAGCAAGGATCCCTTTAAGCTAATCTACTCTAACTTCCAACCCACCCCCACCCGGACGGATTTTGAAGAACCCACACAACATAAATGCCCAAAAGCAAAAGAAAAACAAATGTACCGTAGGTTGTATGTAATCAGCATATGTAACAGCCGTGTCCTTCATAGGATGAGTGATTTGCAATTTGCTATTTCCCAAGTTGAAACAAAACAAAAATGGTGGGCATGAGCAAACGGTGATTGGAGTGAAAATCTGAAAAAGACAGAAAAAGACACTAAATAAGAATGGACATAAATGAACTGAGGTTGAAATTGAAATGGGAACACACAAAATACTTACTAATGACGCTCCAGCAACATCAACATTGTCTAGGTTCTAGAAGAAAAAAAAAGGAATATATGTCAGTATCAATTGTAAGTGCACAACATATAAATAAGACTTGGATATAATAGATAGTACTAACAATGTCTTTCGGAAATGACACAAATAAACGACAAGGAGAATCACGTGATCTCAATCTCTCGTTATTGTTCAGGATCTCACACCAAACATGTATGACATGAGATGATACTCGATCACCTTCAATGACAGTCTTCAATTGCCTCCTTGTCAATGTGCTACTTTGACTTTTGAACAGAACCTCACTACATACCAAAGCAGCAAAAATAAAATATCTGTTGGACAGAAGTTAAAATGGAAATAGTAGACTAGGATTCACAAAAATTTTCCTTCTTTAAGTAGGGCATCTGTTTGTGAATCCTACGTCTAAGGTTTGTGAATGTGGAATCTTAGATTGTGAAACTCCTATGAAAACTCATGAAAGCGATTTGAACAATTTATGATCAAGTTTCACAAAATAAGATATAAGATTCACAAAATAGCCACTAGGATTCACAAAATAAGACATGGTTTTGCGAAACTTATAATAATCGTTCCGTCATGTTGAGTATTTAATTACAGCTAAGGTTTGTGAACCTTGACTTTATATGTTGTGAAACTTTGACCTAAGTTTGTGAAACTACTTGAAAATTAGGAATTTTCCTTCTTTAAGTAGGGCATCTTTTTGTGATTCCTACACCTAAGGTTTGTGAATGTGGGATCTTAGTTTGTGAAACTCTTATGAAAACTCATGAAAGCAACTTGAACAATTTATGATCAAGTTTCACAAAATAAGATATAAGATTCACAAAATAGCCACTAGGATTCACAAAATAAGACATGATTTTGCGAAACATATAATAATCGTTTCGTCATGTTGATTCAAATAATATCATCACAAAATAGTATCATCACAAATAATATAATTCTTTTTTAAACAAAAGAAATACCTTCCATCATATGAATCACCAAGTATGAAATCAAGTATCTTTTTCTCGGCTTGATTCAAATCCCCAAGAAGACTAATGTTTCTTTGGAGATAAGGAGACCGAAACACCTCCGCGGCAAATGCAACCCTCTTACCTCGAACATTCTCTGGAATTTCATTGTCATTGTCAGGAATGTCAAAATCAGTATCACCATGAACATCCACTGGAAATAGAGGAAATGGCACATGGACCGTCGCTGGGGTACTGCATGGAACATCTGATACCTCATCTAACTTTGCTAAACGTGAGGATCGACGACGAGTGTACACCGCTTGTCTACTGATAGATGGTTTATGTGCAAGTGGAGTATCTGGTTTATGTGGTTTTGGGTACATGTCTACTTCAAGTCGCTCTTTTGAGGTTAGGTTGGTAAATTCCTGACAGGTCATTTCTGCTGGGCATACAAGGATAACAAGTAAAATGTACAACGATATTTACAACAACAAGAAGCAAAAAATACTTTGGTAAATCTTTAGTATAATAAAGACCAAGTCAGCCCATTAATTTCATTCTCAATAGGACACAACTCACTATAATTAGCATCTTTAGTCAAGAAGACAACATAATTAAGATGGAGAAGTATAATGCATTCTCAACAGCATCAGACCGTTCATCAGAATATTATTAGTTGAAATGTAAAGCAGCATTAAAGAGATACAGATAACATATAACCATGTGATGTGCCAAAAACAATGAGCAAAGTGGCCCAATAAACTTGAGAACGTACCAAAAGTAGAATGGTAGGAACAAGCAACATTATATTCAACAACTACATGCATTGTTTATAATACTACTCATGCCAAAATGACGAGGAAAGTAGGAGACACTTAATCAAACAATAGCTAAATTTGGTTATTGAGTAATATCTCTACTATTTCAAGTGACCAACACAGGCAAGAGGGAGGATTATCGTAAAATTGACTTGGACAGTCAGCTGGTGTACCTTATTAAACCAAAGATCACTAGTGGCCACAACATCAACCATCAGAATGCAATTAAATGAGTGAGAGAAGTTTTATATGTACAGGAACAATTCATTGGTTTAACATTCCGAAATGCAATTGTTTCATGATCACATAAAGCAGTTACAAGATCACTGGTGGCTAGCCACAACATCAGCCATCGGAATACTTGTTTCACAAAGTCAGGTCCTAGATCCACAACTTAACAAACATATATGCATTATATCATATCAAACTCGTGGCACATGCAGAGATGTATATCAGTATATCTCAAAGCATAGATTACAGACTTCACCCTTAGTATAGAACAAGATCCCCTATAAGTATCCAATGGATTCCGACTAGTATCAACAGACATTACACGAGAGAGCAGTGACTGTGAGACTACTACTTGATAGACTGTGCTCTATGCCATCAAAGCTAGATACCACCGACCAACCTCCTAATCCTACTTAAATGCGGGGGAAAGCAATAACAAAACGATCAAATGGATTACGAATGGTATAAAACACACATAAATATAAGAGCGAGCATGAGGCAATTACTTAATCGATTGTGCTCTACGCCAATAAAGCTATATGCCATCATAACAGCGACGAAAATTGAAGAAATGAACTCACGACTGCTGAATTGACTGATTGAATTAAACATAAACTACTTGAAAATTAAAATAAACATCACAAAAACTACTTGAAAATTAAAATAAATCACTGATTGAATTAAACATCACAAAAACTACTTGAAAATTAAAATAAATCAAATCGAGCACAAAGTATAATATAAAATAAACATGATTAAATATGAAGAAAAGAATGGAGAAGTAGTGAAAGTACCTCAAAATTGAACAAGGATTGATAAATCAGCGTAGAAAACGATCGAAACCTGCATAACAAAAGCTCAATTAAGTGTACATAAACAAAATAAGTAGTTGGCAAAACAAAAATGCACAAATCAATGAACATAAAATCGAAACCTAGATATGAAATACTAAAGGAAAGGAAGAAATCATTCAAATAAGTGTAAAGAAAGAGCGCAAGATGAATTAAATTAACAGGAAATCGAATTAATTAATAGAATGAACAAAAGTGAACAATTAAATTAACAGGAAATCGATTAATTCCTATTAAACAGTAGCTAATCACAAGAATATCCTACCTAGATTGAAAATTAGGAAGCTCGCGATCAAAAATGGCAAGAAAAATGGAGGTTGTTCGCCATGAAAATGGAGGTTGTTCGGGAAGAATATTGAGCTGAAGAAGAGAGAGAGAAAGAGTGGAAGAGATTGATAAAAATAAATGAAAATAATGAAGGAAATGTCAGTAACACAAATTAGTTTTCTTGGGGGACACGTGGTACAATCTGAAACATCCATATATTTTAGATCCGACGGCTAGGATGGGTACATCTGCCTCACCCTAAGAAGGGTGTCTTACATGATTCAATTCCTATATATATATATATATATATATATATATATATAGAAATTGCATCCGGTGAGTCCACATATCTTAGGTGAGTATGTCCTATCATTTCTGTCCATTAGATGAATGAGATCTAACGGTTATAGTTAGGCGCGAGATAGTAAGGGCAAGATTGTCAAATTATCCATCAATATATAAACATATCTCATGACAGCATCTTCTATTTTACACATTAATTTTCTCTCTCTACTTTATTTTTTCTGACTCTTCCTTTTTTCCCTGCCTCATATGAAAAAACCCCCAATTAATCAAACTCAATAACATCAAACCCTAATCTGCTACATCTATTTATCTAGAAGTTCTTCAAAAATGGAGATTGGTGAGGTTACAAGCTAGAAACTGCGATAATCATCATGTCAATCGTGCTTTTTCCATGTGTCCGATTCGGCGACACCGCTACCGTCGCCGATGCTCAACCACCACGACTTGTTTTCTCCCTCCGCCTTCTCTATCATGACGAACTCTCTTGAATCTTCACGATTCATCCAATTTGTGACCTCAATGTTCCCTCGTATAAGGTTTTGATTCGATTTTGTAGATTTAATTTTGTACTGCCGGTTTTACTTCATTATATGTAGAATATTGCTAGTTTTGGTGACTTTTTATTCTATGATTTAGTATCTTGTATAAAATTAGGACAAAGTTAAAATTTAAAAAAACATTGAAATTAATCATATCTTTATGCGTTGATAGGTTGTCATATCTATATGCGTTGATAGGCTTATTGTCGGATTTGTGAGGTTTTCAAGTTTAACTATTGTTGATGATGATTTTGCAATTATTGTGGTGAGATGAGTGAAATTTTGCGTTATCGAGCCATAATTTCTGTTTTGAATCACATTCTAATTAGTAGCTTTGCTTTTTTTATGGATATAGTTGTAAAATAGATATAATTCCACGAACTTGCTATGAAATCGTTGTATATTGTTACTTATGAGCAAAGCTCGGCAAAGTTCAGCATACGTTGTCACTTGTTATAGTAAGAGGACGTTCATGAGCCGATTTGTGTTAAACTTATAAAAAGATTGAAGCTCATAAGGACTTGCTATGGAATCGTTATATACTGTATAATGATAAATGTTTTTGTGTTACTGTAATGGTGTTAAAGGAATACTGCATTTCGTATTTATGTTACTGTAATTGTGTATTTATGTTACTGTAATAGGGTATTTGTGATACTGTAATACTACTTGTGTATTTGTGGTCACTTGTTGTATATTGTTACTTATGAGCAAAGCTCGACATACGTGGTCACTTGTTTTTGTGATAACGTTCATGAGCAAATTGCATGACTTAGTATCATCTACTTTGTGTTAAAATTAAGATAGGATTAAAATTCATCATGGCTTGTTATAGAATAGTTGTATACTTCATAATGATAAATGTCGGTGTTCTTGTAATAGTGTTACTGTAATAGTGTTACGGTAATAGTGTTACCATAATATTAATCCTAGTGTTACTATGTTGTAATTGTGTCAAAGGAAATATAATGTACTTGTGTCACTGCAATAGTGTATTTGTGTTACTGTAATATTACTTGTGTTAAAATGTAATTGTGCTACTGTATTAGTGTTACTGTAATAGTGCTTGTGTATTTGTGTTACTATAATAGTACTTGTGTATTTGTAATGTAATACTAATTGAGTACCTTGGATATGCGGTTGCTTGGATGATTACAATGTTTATGATACAATAAGTTGACGTGTGTATATCGTACCTTGTCGTTTATTAGCTCAAATGGTAGAGCATTGTACTATTGTACAAGATGTGGGTTCGAGTCCCACATAAACGAACGAATGCAATTGCATAACAACTCATTCTTATTACAATAACAGTTACTCTCTTCATCTCAATCATTTATTTATCTTTGATAAAACTACCCCTCAAATATTATTAATACTGAGTAACAATGTAAAAATGGTTACGTTATAAAAGTAACATTATTTACTCTAAAGAGAAACAATGTTTACGATATGGAGTAACACTTGTTTTTCTTTATGTTTTGACTCACTTGGTTATTTTATAGTGTCAAAATACTTATTCCATGAAAAATGACAATTATTCTATATAATAACATTAGTTACACTTACGCAACATTAACTATTGTATACGGTAACACAAAGTAACATGACTTATTCTAAACAATACTTTTAATAAAGAACTAGGCTATACGGGACTCGAACCCGTATCTTTGTACAATATAGTACATTGCTCTACCATTGAGCTAATAGCCTTTAAAAAAAAGAGTGTTACAATAACAACTTAAAAAAAAAGTGTTACAGTAACAACTTATGTGTTACAGTAACAAATTAAGTGTTACAATAAAGAATAATCAATACATTAACAACATTAATTTATTAAACTTACACGGGAAACAATATTGCAATAATAATTACCTACTTCAGGTACTATAATAAATAATGTATAAAGTAGTTTTAAAATGTAAAGGTAACGACTATCTATTTTCATTTTTAAAGTAACGGTGTTACTAAAAGATTATTTACATTATTTACTCAATAAAGTAACACTGATAGAGTAATTTTGTTACT
>JAIUZE010024288.1:0-13462 GCA_022085475.1 Heliosperma pusillum | reverse complement strand
GGCTGTGTTTGAAATACTTAAGGAGAGCAAGCTCTTTGGGAAGCTTGAGAAGTGCACCTTCATGACTGAGGAAGTCAAGTTTCTAGGATATGTGGTGTCTGGTAGAGGCATTTCAGTGGATCAAGACAAGATCATTGCACTTCAGTCTTGGCATGTTCCTAAGAATATCACAGAAGTAAGAAGATTTTATGGCCTAGCATCTTTCTATAGGAGGTTCATTAAAAACTTCACCACTATTGCAGCACCCCTCACTGAATGTATGAAGAAAGGAGAATTCATTTGGACTGAGAATGCCTTGCAAGCTTTCAAATACATGAAGAAACTGTTGTGCAGTGCACCCATCCTCAGGTTACCTGATTTTAATTCCCTATTTGAGGTTGAATGTGATGCAAGTGGAGTAGGAATTGGAGCTGTCCTTATCCAAGAGAAGAAACCTATAGCTTATTTCAGTGAAAAGCTAAGTGGTGCCAAGCTGAGCTATTCTACATATGACAAAGAGTTCTATGCTCTTGTCAGAGCTCTAAGGCATTGGAGTCATTACCTGAAGCCCAAGCCTTTTGTCTTACACTCTGATCATGAGGCATTGAAGTACATAGGAGGCCAGCATAAGCTCAGTCATAGGCATGCTAAATGGGTGGAGTTCCTCCAGTCATTCACATTTTCTAGCAAATACAAAGAGGGAAAACAAAATATGGTGGCTGATGCATTGTCTAGGAGGTACACTCTGCTATCAACCATGGAGTAGAGGGTTCTTGGTTTTGAATTCATGAAGGACATGTATCAAGAAGATCCAGACTTTGCAGAAGATTGGTTAGCACAGAAAGAGGGTACAAAGACCATTGATTCACCCTACACTCTACAAAATGGATTCCTGTTCAAGGGAAACAAGCTCTGTGTTCCCAGAGGGTCTTATAGGAGTCTATTGATCAAGGAAGTGCATGGAAGTGGCCTTGGAGGACACTTTGGGGTTCAGAAGACTGTGGAGATACTACAGGATCAGTTTTACTGGCCTAAGATGATATGAGAAGTCCAAATAGTGCTCAGAAGGTGTGGAGTTTGTCAAAAAGCCAAGAGTTCATTTCAAGCAGGACCTTATACCCCCTTACCAGTCCCATGTAGGCCTTGGGAAGATGCAAGTATGGATTTCATAGTAGCATTGCCTAGGACAGCAAGAGGGAAAGATTCTATCATGGTGGTTGTGGATAGATTCAGCAAGATGGCACATTTCATTGCCTGTAAGAAGACTGAAGATGTTGTGAGTGTGGCAGAGCTATATCTTGATGAGGTGGTGAGGTTACATGGAGTTCCAAGGACTATTGTATCTGACAGAGACACAAAGTTTATGAGCCATTTCTGGAGAACATTGTGGAAGCTGCTTAATACAAGGTTATTATTCAGCACCTCCCATCATCCTCAAACAGATGGGCAAACTGAGGTGACCAACAAGACCTTGGGAAGGATCTTGAGGTTTATAGTCAGCAAATCTCTCAAGGATTGGGACTTAAAGCTGGCTCAAGCAGAGTTCTCTTTCAATAGAGCTCCATCAGCAGCCACATGCCACTCCCCCTTTGAAGTGGTCTATGGTACTAACCCCTTAATGCCTTTGAATTTGTCTAATGTGTGCAGGTCAGAGATCCACTATGATGCCAAGAAGAGGGTGGAACAAATGCTAAAACTCCATGAGTCAGTAAGAAAACAAATTTAGAAAACCAATGATCTATACAAGAAGAATGCCAAGGTTCCTAAGGCCAAGAAAGACTTTGCACCAGGAGATTTAGTGTGGATCAACCTAAGCAAAGAAAGGTTCCCTTCCAAGAGAAAGAATAAGCTAGAGCCAAGAGCAGATGGTCCCTTTCAAGTCATAGAAAAGATAGGTCCTAATGCCTACAGAATTGATTTACCAGGAGAGTATGCAGTTCATGGGACATTCAATGTTGGAGATCTTAGTCCCTTCTATGAAGACTCTAAGGAGAGGAAGACACAGGCTTGAGGTCAAGCCCTTTTCAACCTGGGGAGGCTGCAGCAGGAGCTCACCCAAGGGGCCTTGATGATCAAACCACAAGCCAGACAAACCAGACAAGCATAACCCCAAGACCCCCTCAGATGGAAGCTCGAGTTACAAGGTCCAAACAACAAGCCATGACAAGCCATGATCAAGCCAGGCCAAGCCACACCAGTGAGGAAGATAGTCCAGGGCTCAGCAAGCCATGCCAAGCCCCAACACAGTCCACATTACCCACACAAGACAGAAACAAAGCCATTTAGGACCAGGCAGACCAATCAGCAAACCCTGCACCTAGGAGGTACACCAGGGCATCCTAACCACCCCCACTATGGCCTACCATCAACCCAACCCACTAAACTACAAGTTTGTCCAGGATAACCCCTTTTGAAGTCTAGAAAAAATTCAAGTAACAAGAACCCCAACCTAGAGTCAGTGAACATTAAAGTAGAGAAGGTACAAGTGAGAATGTTGCTTCCTTTTGTTTAAGTCAACTTGTCCTCGTCCAAGGCAGGTTTTATCTAAGTCCTAAATAAGAGTAGAGAGCCCCAAGAAGCAGCAACACATCCAGGCAAAGCAGCAAGACAACAAGAACAACATATTTCCATTTCAGGAAAACTCCAAAAACTGCTTTATTGTTTTTTGTTCAGTCTGTTTTGTGTCTTTGTGTCTGTACTAGTTAGCTGTTGAACTCGTCCTTTTGTGAGGCCCTTAATTAGTAGCTGTTGTAGTAGTTCAAGTCCAAAGCTGACCCTTAGATGAACTTACACCAAGGGATCACCTTGTATCAGCCTCCCTATATAAGGAGGGTAGTATGTATTGTTTTAGGCAGAATTTATGAATGAATTTAACTTTGAGAAATCCCTCAAATCTTTCAAAGTTGTGCTAAGAGCTGTAGTTTGAGTTAAGCCTGATACATCTACAAGGTGTCTGATCAGTGTCTTGTTTTGTGAGTCAAGTTAAATCTGTGCTTTGCTGTGATTAGCTTGCTTACTGTTGAGGCTAAGTCTTGAGTGTTTGTGCTTTGCTGTAACACTTGAAACCTGTCTCTGAACTAGTCTTTGAGTCCCTTCTCTTGTGCTATGCTGTAGGGGAGCTTCTCTAAGTCATATCCTTTGAATTTCAGTTGATATAAGTCACTCTCTCTAAAACAGCCTCCATTTCTGTCTGTGTTTGATTTCAGTCTAAGTAAACTTAGCTAAACTTCCCTTAAACTCACAAGTCATAGTAGTTTACACTCCACCATTCATGTTATAGTTTACCCTAAATTGGGTGAACTTAGGTGTGAGTGAATGAAGGATCTTACCCACCACCAATTTTTTCGGAATTTTGCACCCTAGACGCTCTAAGGTGTCCGCGTGCTCAACCTTTTTTAGCACGTGTGGGCCAACCTTTTGGCCCCTTTGAAGCTTGGTGTCAAAGAATTTCGTAGCCGCCTCATATTGGAGAATTTGAGGGGCTTGCGAAAACATCAACGTAATCCTCGTGAATATCGCATATGTATTGAGAGATATCAATTCGAGTTTGAGTTTGGGTGAGATTGACCAAATCAAGACATTCTTGACGTCATTAGCAACCTTCAAATAAAGGTCATATTCGGCCCGAACCACCGCGGACGATCTTGGCGCGGGTTCGGTGGGGGGCTCTTCGACCAAGTAGCGAAGCACGTTATCGGATAACGCGGCGCTCTTGATCGTTGACTCCCATTCAACGAAGTTACTTCCGTCATCCTTTAGGACACACTTGTCCATGACGGATCTCAACCATGAGTCCTTACCGAAGGTTGCAACGTTTGATGATGTTGACATTATGCGAATATGGTAACTACAACAAAAAGAACTATATAAACATTCATTGTTAATTTACTTGAAAAACATTTTAACAAGTTTAGCATTCATATAATGACCTCTCACTAAATTATATAAATGATTCCAAGACCCATCTTTAAATAAAAATAGTCATCGCATGCTACCTTTATCTAGAAATGGTAAGTCATTACTTGACTAATTCTACCCTTAGAACTCTTGGTTGACGGATTTCATCTAAATCATCCCCTAGTCCCAAGATAACGCTTATCTCGTTGACTCCAATCCAATTTTAGCTTGTGATCGTATCACCCTACATACCCGAGGTAAAAAGGGACCCACGAGCGTGGTAGCCCTAATGAACATGGGATTCATAGGTGTTATTAATTGGTAAGGCTAATCTCAATTTTTAAACATGTGAGAGATCTTGTCAATTTAGTTATTAATTCCCTATAAGTGAACTCAGTCGGTGAATTGTGAATAACGTTGAATTGACAATAACGGTAAATAAAATGCATGTGTGACGATTTTGGCATGAGCGGAAATAAAGCAAGCAACCAAGCAACAATAAAATCCTAGTATGGCCACCTAGCTAATCAAAATTAACTAGATAGTTACAAATTCGGAAACCAACTCCTTGGTCCCTTGCCTCTTCACTTGGAACACCTTCCAAAATGGCACCGTCTTGAGGGAGTCACCGGTCTTCATAAAAATAATTACAAATATACAAATATACAAATTCCTATTATACATTTATCTATTAAATTATTAAATTATACAAACCGGCGATACGAGATCGCAATAAAATTACAACCAAACCGTTATTCCCTTACATTACGGGTAATAACGATTAAACATAACTAGGCCATACTAGGTACAAAATTTGCATAAATTATTAAATAAATGACATTCATTCATTCAACCATAAATAAAATAAATTGCTGCAAAATTCATGCCAAAATCGCCATAAACACATTCATGCTCATTGTAGCTCGATTTTTTTTCCGGGATTTATTGATTTTTAACCATTAAAAATCAATATCAACATTGAAATCTTATTTAAATTCAAACTAATTAAATAAACTGTTTTAGAACTCAAAATTAGTCACTTCTAATTTTGTTGGTCATTAACTAGATCGATTTGATTTCATTTGCTAAATATTACGGTTTAATCATAACAATTATGAAATAAAACCAAAATAAAATATAAACATCATACAATTTGAAACCAAAAATTTTGTACATTCTGGAACATGTCCAGGAACTCTAAAAAATAAACACATTTGCTCAAAAATTTAAATTAATTTTATGAACAAATAACTTAATATTTAATGGTTTTATCAAATAAAAATCATTAAATATAGTAAAACAGTGAAAACAATTATGAAATTTCACCAAGAGTATCAACATCAGAATGTAAAATGTACCAAAAATTTTCAAGACCATAAATGGACTTTTTAATTTTATGAACATTATAATCTCATATTATCGACTTTTATCGTATAAAAATGAATGAACATGCAATACATAAGTAAAAGTCACGATATTTTACAGAATATATGAAAGGCATGCATGTGAGATCATATTAAAATTTCATGGCCAGAATCAACATGCAACTATTTTTAGTTAACTTTTAACTCATAAAATGCATGTTAACTCGGTTTAAAAGCCAAAAATAACAATAAATAGCAAATCAATCCCTAAAATCACTAAATTTGACCACAAACATTTTGAGCTCAGCAGGTATACATACACCAAAAGTTTTTGTCAGAATCGTATTTTAACTTAAAGTTTTGATTTATTAGTTATCTTATAACTTTAATAAAAAGTGTCCAAAATGAACATGCATGCTACAAGCTAGCTCTGATACCACATGAAAGCCCATAGACCTTAATTAGACTCCTCTAATTATTTACTAAATTACTTATTAATTTAGTTTATAATAAACTATGTAACATGCATGCAAATATAAAGACATTTATATAAAAGAAGAAATTTCCTCACATGATATGGAAATAATATGGGCACAATTCTTGTTGTTCTTGAGCTATTAATATGGATGAACACAAGTAATCTCCAAACTAGAAGATCTCCTTTAAGATGCACCAAGATGACACCAAATAATCTACTCTTATTATTAACTAGATAATAAGATAGATATTATACTACTAATATTAGAATATATTACTACACTAGTAATACTTAGTAAATATTAGTATTTGAGAGTTTTTAGGGAGAAGAAGAGTTTTTTTAGATAAGTAGGAAAAACAAGCAAGAATTGAACAAATGAAATGAACAACCATATTGCCCTTATAAAGACAATATGGCCGGTCAAGAAGAGCTACATAAGGCTCTTATTTTGCTTATTTTAATCACATGAAAAGTGGTAGAGTGTAGTGTTAGTATGTAATGATTTTAGGTTACTATTCATGTCATAATCATATGTGACTTGTGAGCATGAACATAAGCAACCATCATCACCTTACCAACTCTATCATAACCGGCCATGTGAGCCTTATTTTGATCCATTTTGATTTTTGATATTTGTCCCACAAATACTTATTAATCATATGCTTAATTAACTTGTATAATTAAGTGTTAATTTGATCATATAACAATTATATGACACAAATAAATGAATAATATGTACTTAACATTTTAAGTAATATTCTACCATTATATCAATATATAATGGGTCCCACAATGCTTAGTTAATTTATTTTACAACTCCTTGTAAATATAATTAACTAATTACCTCTATCTCAAAACCTCAACTAATTTAGTAATTGAACGATTAATTACTAAGTTAAATCTTATTTAATCGTATTAAAATAAGATATAAAATTATTAGTCAATTATCGCATAATTGAAAAATAAACTTAATCGAATTTGAGTTCTTAACTCAATTTCTAATAATTAACTCTCGTACATATCGAATATATGTAATGGACAAATAATTAGTTACTATTTGGATTTCATCCTTTAGGTGTGACCGAAAGGGATCAGTTGATCACCGCCGTCATACGACAATAACGTTAAACTCTAGTCAGCCAACCGTTATTGACTTACGTTAATCAACTGACTAATCATATATATAGTCAATAAATATCCCAATTATATTCCTTAATAAGATTTATTATGTGGCACACTATTGTGGAGGACACCTACTCCAACAAACCTATGAGGAGATTCCAGATCACACTGACAAACATCTCAAGGTAGAAATTCCTGAATTCTATGGTAGTTTGAATCCTGATGACCTACTGGAATGGATTAAGGATGTTGAAAAGGTGTTTGAATATAAAGGTTATACTGATGTTAAGTCATTTAAGGTTGTTGTGTTAAGATTGAAAGGGTATGCATCCTTATGGTTTGATAATTTGAAACACCAAAGGATTAAGGAAGGTAAAGAACCCCTTAGGTCTTGGTCAAAACTGAAAAAGAAAATGCTAAGTAAATTTGTCACTAAAGACTACACCCAAGATCTGTTCATCAAGTTATCTAAACTGAAACAAGAGGAGACGTCTGTAGAAGCATACCTAAGGGACTTTGAACAGTTGACTCTCCAATGTGAGGTCAATGAGAAACCTGAACAAAGGATTGCCAGGTTCTTAGAGGGTCTAGATAGGAGCATTGCTGCTAGGGTCAGGATGCAGCCTTTGTGGTCCTATGATGATGTTTTCAACCTAGCCTTAAGAGTTGAGAAAATGGGGAAAACTAAACCAGCTGTGACTAAACCTACTGCTAGGCCTGTGTACAGACCTTACAATGGTGTTAGAATGGGGGAAGCCCCTAAGACAACCACCCAATAAACCACAGACAAAGGAAAAGGAGTTGTGAACTCCAAGCCTAACCCCACCCCAACTGAGAACAAGATCAAATGTTTCCAGTGTCAGGGCTATGGCCACTTTAGGAAGGACTGTCTTTCTAAGAGGGCCATGACACTTATTGAGGTAGAAGAATGGGAGAGGGAAGGACTGGTTGAGTATGAGGTTGATGAAAGTATGGTGTTAGAGGAGGTGACAGCTGAGAAAGAGCCAATGCAGGATTTGGTCATGGCTCACCCTGATACAGGCCATAACCTGGTCCTATGGAGTGTCATGCACTCCCAACATGCCCCACTGGAGGATGACCAGAGGTCCTTGATATTCAGGAGTAGATGCACCATTCAAGAGAGGGTCTGTAACTTGATAATTGATGGAGGAAGTTGTACTAATGTGGCTTCCATCACCCTACTGAACAAGCTGAGCCTGGTTACTCAAGAACATCCACACCCCTCTAAACTGAGATGGCTGAACAAAGGGGCTGAGGTAAGAGTTGATAGGCAATGCTTAGTCCCATTCTCTATTGGGAAGGTATACAAGGATGAGGTGTTATGTGATGTGGTGCCTATGGATGCTTGCCATCTACTGCTAGGGAGACCTTGGGAGTTTGACAGGAGCACAACCCACCAGGGAAGGGATAAAACTTATAGTTTCAGACATGGGGGAAAGAAGGTCACCTTGACACCCCTACCACCCAACCAGAGGAGTTATGGGAGTCCCAATATGCCAGAAGAAATCAATGGAGTACTATTCTTATCAGAGGCAGCCATGGTTAAGGAAATGAAGCAAGATCAACCTATGCTCATCTTGGTGTCTAAGTTGGTTACAGAGGGGGAGGACTCCAAGTTGTCTACAGAGGTTGAACCTCTAATCTTGAGGTACAAGGAAGTCTTTCCTAGGGAGTTACCAGAAGGGCTACCACCCCTAAGGGGAATAGAGCATCACATTGATTTAGTCCCAGGTTCTGTGCTGCCAAACATGCCAGCCTACAGAAGTGATCCAACTGCCACCAAGGAGTTGCAGAAACAGATTGAGGAACTTATGAGCAAGGGGTTTGTGAGGGAATCCCTAAGCCCTTGTGATGTACCTGCTCTGTTGGTGCCTAAGAAGGACAGCACCTGGAGGATGTGCACTGACAGTAGAGCAATCAACAACATCACAGTCAAGTACATGTTCCCAATTCCAAGATTAGATGACATGCTTGATGAGCTGAGTGGAGCTCAAAAATTTTCAAAGATTGATCTAAGGCAGGGGTACCATTAGGTGAGGCTCAGAGAATGGGATGAATGGAAGACTGCTTTTAAAACAAAACATGGTCTGTATGAGTGGCTTGTGATGCCTTTTGGGCTGTCTAATGCACCAAACACTTTCATGAGGCTTATGAAAGAAGTGTTGAGGCCTTGCTTGGGCAGGTTTGCTGTGGTTTACTTTGATGAAATCCTAGTGTATAGTGGCAGCAGAGGGGAGCATCTCAGGCATCTTGAGACAATATTTGGGATCTTCAAGGGGCAAAAGTTGTATGGGAAGCTAGAGAAGTGTACCTTCATGGTTGAGGAGGTTGCATTTCTGGGATACATTGTGTCAGGGAGAAGGATATCAGTTGACCAAGAGAAGGTTGCAGCAATACAAAAATGGCCTACTCCTAAAACCATCACTGAGGTCAGGGGGTTCCATGGGTTGGCTTCATTCTACAGAAGATTCATCAAGAACTTCAGCTCAGTTGTTGCACCCATCACTGAATGTTTGAAGAAGGGGGAGTTCTAGTGGACTAAGGATGCCCAATAGTCATTTGAGAGGATTAAGAAGGTGATGTGTGAGACTCCAATCCTTAAGCTACCTGATTTTGATTAGCTGTTTGAGGTGGAGTGTGATGCAAGTGGGGTTGGCATTAGGGCAGTCTTGATCCAGGGTCAGAAGCCAGTTGGCTATTTTAGTGAGCAGTTGAATGGGGCAAAGCTTAAGTACTCTACCTATGACAAGGAGTTCTATGCTATCATCAGGGCACTCATGCATTGGGGGCATTACTTGAAGCCAAAGCCTTTTGTCCTACATTCAGATCACGAAGCACTAAAATATATTAGTGGCCAACACAAGCTCAACCACATGCATGCCAAATGGGTGGAATTCCTACAATCCTTCACATTCTCTAGCAAGTATAAGGAAGGAAAGACAAATGTTGTGGCAGATGCCTTGTCTATAAGACATTCCTTACTATCAGTCATGGAGCAGAGGGTATTGGGGTTTGAGTTTCTGAAAGAGTTGTATAAGGAGGACCCTGACTTTGCTGAAGAATGGATCACACAGACTGAAAAGGGGAGGGCTCAGGGGAGCAAGTACATGCTGCAGGAAGGGTTCCTGTTCCAAGGGAACAAGCTATGCATTCCTAGGGGTTCTTACAGGGATCTACTCATCAAGGAGGTGCACTCAGGAGGCCTAGAGGGACACTTTGGGGTCCAAAAGACACTTGATATACTGCAGGACCAGTTCTAATGGGCAAGGATGATGGGGGATGTTCAGATTGCCCTCAGGAGGTGCTCAACATGCCAGCAGACCAAGAGTTCTTTCCAGGCTGTGTAACAACCCGAAAAGTACCCAATTTTTCTAGTAAAGATATTTACTAACACTTTTCAGTAGAACTTAAGTTTTTAAAATAGGAATTTTTGTTCCGAGTCTTATTTTGAAATTCCGCGTTCGTATTTGGAATTTCTGAGAGATTTCATGAAAAGACCGTTTTTAGTCATCTTTGACTTTTCTTGACTTTTAAGTCGTCTTTGACTTTTCCTTGACTTTTTAAAGTCGTCATTGACTTTTTCTTGACTTTTAAGTCGTCATAAACTTTTCTTGACTTTTAAGTCATTTTTGACTTTTCTCGAATTTTAAGTCGACTTTGACTTTCGTTGACTTTTCCCGACTCGGTTCATAAGTTTGAAGACCGAAATTTTATTTAAAAAAATAATATTTTTGATTTATTTTTATTTAGATTTATTAAGATTTATCATAATTTAATATAATTATTTTGAATTTATTCGGAATTTAAAGAATAACTTTTACGGTTTTAACCGAACGTCATTTAACTATTCCCGACTCATCGTAAATCCCGAAACGAAATCAAAACTCGACTTTGGCATGAGTCACACGCGCGTGTCATCGTTTTCCACTCACAATTAGATATTTAATTATTTTGATTAAACTAATCAAAATATCTAGATATTTAATTACTTTATCGATCCGTCAACGAAGATTTCGCAAATCGCTCAAAAACAGACCGACCTCACCTATTACACGGCTCCTTTAGTCCTCTCTTAGGACCTTGATATTTTCATTACTTTTGATTACAATATCATAATATCTAGATATTATTTCACTTTATCGATCAGTTAACGAGAATTACGCAAAACGCTCGAAATCAGATCCGTCTTCTCACCATACCACACGGCTCCTAAGTCCTCTAATAGGACTAGATATTTGTCTTTCTTTTGATTATTAATAGCATAATATCTTGATATTTAGTATAATTAACTTTATCGTTAATTATATTTAATCGTTTACCGTAAAATAATTATTAAACGCGAGTCAATTACGTAACAACAATTTCAAAACTCGACATCTATTCTTGCCTATAATTACACGGCTCATCCACTCTTCTTTACTCACAAACAACTTTTCATTTTACAACAAATCAAAATAAGATCAAAATATCACTTTCTTTAATCGTTCTTCGTGTTCTTCGTCGTTCATCATTTGTTCTTCATCGTTCTTGAGCAAAACCTTCATAAAATCTTCATTTCTTAATTAAATCCGTCCTAACTTATATTTCTAGACTCTCCTCTTCGCTCCTCATCTTCACGTACGGTTTAATTTCAATTCCGTCAAGATCGTTTTCAACACTTTAATTATGAGAAATTAAGTTTTAAGTTCTAATAATGTTTTTCTTGTCTTTTCTTATAGGGGAAGATTTTGAAGACGAGTTTGGAGACTCGTATATTTTGGGTGAAGATTAGTAGGAGGGTTTCTTATTATATATACTTCTTATTATTTTGGTGCTAAGTGGTTTGCTAGCTAAGGTAACAATTCCGTTTACTCGACGAAAGAATGTCACATAGCTTTTAGTTTTTGTTATTTATGATTTTAGTTAGTAACATAGCTTTTAGTTTTTGATTCATGTTATGGTTATTTATGATTTTAGTTTGTAACTTAGCCTTTAGTTTTGTTTCTTTTGGATTTTGGTTCATCTTTGTTTATGGTTCATGTTTTTATGATTTAAGGATTTTTAGTAGTAATATGATAAGTAGTTGTTTTTATTATGTTGTATGAATTTATAATAAGTTAGTGTTCTTGGCATATTTTTATGGTTTGTTCATAATCATGAATTTTTGTATGGATGGATGTTAAAATGGTTGTTTGATAATTAAAACATGTTGAAATGAATTGGTGTTTGATGGTGGATTGAACCGTGGGAAATGGCCAGCCAAACCGGACCAAACCAGACTGGTCCAGGCCGGTTCAGACCCGGTCTGGGTTGGTCCATGGTGGGTCCGGGTTTTGGTCTTTGGGTTGTGTCGATGTTTGATTGTTATGTTGTTGTTTTGACGGGTTTTAAATATGTTAAGCATGCGGAAAAATATTAGAAATCGGTTTTAGAAAGTTTAATCAAAACAGCCCATTTTTGTCAAAACAGGCCGTGGGGCCCATCCAGGCCCATGTGGGTCCGGCCCAACTCAGCCCGTGGGTCCCACTTTGGGACTTGTGACGGTTTTTGAGTTATCGTCATGTTTATCGTGTTTTGTAATATTTAGCAAGTGGGAAATATTAATAAGTAAAATATTTAATTAAAAAGGTTTTTCATAAAATAATTATTTCTCACATGTTAGAAATTATAAGACGAGATCGTAGTTTATTTTGATATCCTTTAAGTCAAGCGGGGTTTTACGTAAGATTTAATAATTCACATGTTAGAAGCTTTATTAAAATAACATGTAATGAATATGTTGATTTTATGTCTATGTGATAAAGACTCTGTTTCTAGCCGGTTTGATCCAACGGGTTTGGTCAAACTAAGATCTAGTCAGCCCCGATTTGACTGATGACCCGTCGCGGGACTCGGGTCGGGGATTTGTCTTCAAGTAAGGTAGTATTTAATTATTGAATTAGCCTTAGTAGATATGAGGCGATATGATATTTGAATATGATTTGATATGCAATTAGTCACATGATAGGAGTATTTCCCGTGACTGTTTGATTATATGGTTGGTGTCGTGTTGACTAAGTACCCATAGAGAATTATGAGTATATGGCGTCTTGACCATTCTAATTCTAAATGAGTATCTTGGACCATGACATTGATAGGCCCGTACTATCGTTAACGAGTATATAGTTCATGGTTAATAGCTTTTGTGTCCCGGCTTGGTGGGTTTATATCCAAGTCGGGGCATGGCATCCTAAGAGTTCCGCTTTGGGAAGGAGCCAGCTTAAGTACTAGCCATCTCTGCTTAGGGGGTCGCCTAGTAGAGTTTCTCATAGACGGTTATGTCATGGGACGGGGAATGGAATAGCTGTTGTCGCTAGCTCTGATCAGTCTATGACTAGGATGTTTTCCTACCTTGTGGTATAGCCTCGAGTTACAGAAGTCGACTATTGGCCGTGCTAAGAACTTATGCCTGTTTGTAGACGTATTGGTCTTTCATGTATGTAGGATTCTATGAGTTCTAGAAGGTGAGATGCAAGCCGGCTAGGATTGATAGAGTTTGGATTAACGGTTGTTAACTGATTCACATGATTACGTGTTGATTAGGGGTTGAGTGTATCATGGCCACGTTACAGGGTAACCTCTG